>JAVQJG010004559.1:0-34484 GCA_036024015.1 Craterocephalus amniculus | reverse complement strand
TCGTGCAGTTTGGACGTTTGTCCTTGCCATGAGACTCTGAATGATCTCTCTGCGAGGTACGATGTGAACCATGAGAGGACGGGCCCTGTGATGCCAAGTTTGGAGAGTGTGGAGAGGAGGATGCAGTGGTTGACCATGTCGAAAGCAGCAGACAGGTCGAGCAGTATGAGGACTGAAGAGAGGCCAGTGGATCTGGCAGCCCGGAGTGACTCTGTGACTGACAGCAGAGCAGTTTCGGTGGAGTGGAGTGTACTCCACTGCATTTGTGTCATGGACATCAGCAGGACTAAAAATGAAACAAATGTTTACTCTAACCTTTTTTTGTGGGGACATACTTCACAGTAAGAAACGTTTCTTTACATACAACACTTCCCATGTTTCAGGTGACTAATTGTACATTACGATTTGAACAACAAGTTTTGGCACTCGATCCTTACAGTGATAAGGATATCCCCCTTTGAAATAACCATTCACTAATGTGAAAGATCAAAATAACATAAAACTGCATACCACCAGCGAAATCTGATTAAAAAGGACCCAGAAAGGAACATCTACAATAAATGAGTCATCATGTAGTCATTACTAAATCCTCAATGTCCTTGGCTAATCGTCATCAACCTGGTGGTAAACTCCCCTCGCATGTTTACTGACAGTAAAGGTTGAACAACATGGATACTGTGGGATCTATTTAAGACTTGAATTTCACTTTACCATTTATGTTTTGATCGAATATTTTATGTGAGAGAATGGATCTAACTGAGCACCCAGGGATGTGATCACCTGTGTACTGGTGCACGATCAAAGTACCAGCAGAAGAGATTAGAAATGGTCATTATGCTCAGCTTATCAAGACTTACAAATAGTGATACACTCATTAAACGAAGGCCGATGTAACCCTTCAGAGTTCACACTACAAAAAAGCAAGTGTAAATGTGTCTTAGCATTTTCTCTTGCTATTGTGCAAGAATAATAAGAATAAATGTTTTTCAGCAAATGACTGAGATAAAAGTTGACAATAATGTAACTTTAGTAAAATGGGAAAAATTTGAAATAGCAATAGGATAACAAACACTTTCTTTTCATATTACACCCCAAACTAATATGTATGATTATGCACAATTAATTTGCACCTTTGTTCACATATTTAAAAAAAAAAAGAACAACTGGTAGAGATGGTTCAGGTGTATTTCCTCAATTTTTGTTCACTAAAATTCAGTAAAATTACTGAAATTATTTCTCTATCAAATAGTAGAGCAGGACCTCAAAGGATTTAACTCCCAATTTTGTGTATTGCGATTTTATGCAGTTTTACAACAATATTCAGCGTGACAGCACTCTCCCACACAATTCACATCAGGTCTATCTATCCCTTGCAAAATCTGTGGTGGATATTTGAGGAATGAATCATCTTTAAATCTAATTTGTATTTGATCTAAATTATATTTAGTAATTATTATACACTCTAATCCCAAATTAGGTGAGTTTACTAGAAATGTGTTAGGAAACCCATTACCTTAACCCAATGTTAAGAAATATGCTCTCATTTTGTTCTACTTTATTGTGACACCATGCTGTATGTATGATCCCCCTGTGTTTGTTTTTTTTTTGGCTAATAAGGGAATCCTCTACAGGTGTGAATCAATAAATGGTGTGCGCCCACAGGTGCGGGTGTTTTCACTCCAACTGCAGACCTGAGCATTGTGTGTTGTTTCACGTTTAACACTGCGCTGTACTTAGACTCTGTTAACACCCAATCTAGTTTTTATGAATGCAGAAACTAAACAATTTAAATTGGAATCAACAAAGGTGACCATTAGTTAGTTCATTTTATACCACTAGGTGTTTGAAGTAACTCTTAAACCAGATCTACAGAAAATTGTTTCACTGTTTCTGTTAAAGACTCAATCATACTAACTCCAAATCACGGAAAAGTAACATGTTAAAATATGACCCTAAATTAGATTGACCTTTAGTATTGCACCTTCTATTGTGAGGGTGTTTACATTTACTATCAGTTTATGAGGAGCTGTGACTGAATTCACATGGTGACAGTAAGTCTGATCTGCAACTTTTCTCCATTGCATCCCTTGTCGGATAAAAAGCTTTGGACATTGTGTTTGGGCTGGAAAATGTCAGTCATTGCAAGCACATATGGACAACAGCGGAAGTTGTGCTGCAGCAACAGATAGAGGTGATTTAAAAGAAGATCAAATGCAGTGTAATTTCCCTCGTGGCTTATCGTGCCGTGTTCTGTCTTATTGTGTTGTGTTGTGGCTAATTGTGTTTTGTTATGGCGTTTGTATTGCTGTGACACTCCGGGGCCATTGTATTATCAGCTCATAACAAGTAAATATGCTTATGGTAACTGCTGTCAAGAAGCATGCACCTCACAGGAAAGCTCAAAACAAATATCTGCAGATGAAAAAAAACAGCCCAGACTGGAAAATCTCCACTTCACTGGAATTATCTTTCTCCGACCTTTTAAAACTCCAGCATATGTCATTATCCAGAGCACATCTATATCTCCAGCTGACCCTTGTGACCTGGTATTAATGTCATTAAAAGGTGATTTTTTTTTCTCGAGGATTAGTGTAATGATCCTGTTTTTGACATCTGACTTGGCTTATGTTGTCTGTATTCATTCCAGCTGAAAGGGGTCACTGCATGTTTAGTGCTGTTCTGACCTTGGAGCTTTAGATGTCTTAATATTTATGAAAATTCCCGCCATGTTTGAGTGAAAGTATTAGTTCAATCTGTTGTCACCCCAGGTTTTGGTTTTTGTGATAGAAACTCACAGTCATGAGTCTGTATTAAAGGATCGTTATTCTGTTTGTTCACATATTTTATTGTTTCTATATCCCTCATGTATTTTTCTATCCTAGTGGCCCCTAACCTTTACCAACACAAATAGATGGCTAACCCAAAACATTTGTCCCAATCACAGCACACTCCTAGATCTAAACATTACCCTCAAAACCAGCCCATAAAACATAAACCCTGGATCTGTGCCATATTCAGTCTGACCACTGAGCGAAACAACAGGTTTTCACTCATTTTAAAGTCCTTACCAGGAACTGAAAACACATAATTCAGCATCTATGACAAGAAATCAACACATTATTTATAGTAATTTGGCCTCGAGAGGAGCAACATTTCAATAAATGTGTCAAGAGTTGCTTGGGTCCCCTTAAACTTTCCCATTCTTTACTGCGCTAACACAAGACGATGAAGAGCAGCCCAAGGACATCAGTGTCATTTGGAATTTGAAATGGGAGCAGGGTGAAAAAGAGAGGAAGAAATGGAGAATGACAGAGAATCCGCATCACAGAGAGAGAGCTTCCCCGTAAGAGAGGATGTAGCCTATAGCTATAAAAGATGCAGGCTGTGACACACATTTTAGAATAGATGAATCTTGGAATATGCAGCGCTCTTTCAACAACATGAAATAGTTATGAAATGTTTTGCTTTTCACTGAGACTATTGCATCTGTGTTTTTCTTAATTAGTTATTAATATAGTAATAATTAAACAGCAAAATATATGGAAAGACAGCCTCCAACAAACCAGTTGGCATCACCTGAAAGACATGAAAGTGGTAGGCCTTAAAAAGCAGGTTCACAGCCACAGATGAACTGAAATAACAACTCCAATATCCATCACAGAGCTGGAGAGATGATTAAATCTGAATAATGTATTGTAAAATTAATGTTTGTGTTGAGAAAGGCAAGTTTCCATACACAGCAGACAAAGTTATATGTCTTTGAAACATATACACAGTTGATAAAGTGTCTTTTCCATGCATATACAATGTCTATGTGTATATACAACCAGGTAAATAACCACAGGGTACTGACAGGGACAAACTCAATGTGAATTTTCATTCAATTGCAAGAGCAGAGATGTGTCATCAGTTCAGCAGGTGATGTGGTCATTTATATCAGAACCTCTGGAAAATGTCCACATTTCATGAATCATTTCAACTTCAATAAGCCGAAAGTCAGCTTATGGTCAATCACATCTCAGTTGATCTCATAGTAATTTATAGACAAGGTATTGAGCATCCATCCAAGCATAAAGAAAGCAGAATCATTCACTTCATAAAGAACAAAAATGTTCAAAAACATGGGCAGAGTAAAATTTGTGAAAGGAAGGACTGCTGATATATCTTGAACAGATAACACCTACTGACTTCTCAAATCCTTTTTTCCTATTATTTTGCCAATTCAAGCATTCATACCCTCTCTTAATTGAATACTGTAACAAAGAGCAGTACAATAATTTCAATCAACCTCAAATAACAGCAGAGTTAACACATTACAAAAAGCCTAGTATAGTACCAATATAGAGAAGAAATTCACCAGCTGTGGTCCTATAAAATGTCACAGTGGATAAGATCTATTTTTCATGTATCATTTTATAATTTTTGCTCTAGTAGGAAAGTCACATTTAAGATTTACTTTTCTGCACTGAATTTACTTACATATCATTAATTGCATCATAGGAAACATTATGCTGTCAATATTTATTTAAAGATTAAAATGGAAGAAGTATCTGAAAACTAATTACACCCCGTGATCCAATTACATGAACAAACTGCACTCTCTGTGTGTGTACAGGACTGTGCATGATTTATTTAATATTTTAAAATGTTCTACATGTAAATTACTTAATTTAAATGAAGTAACAGCTCATCGATTCGATAACCAAAGATTTTTTAGGAAGTCAAAACTACAGAAAACTGAAAATATTTAAAATGACCTCAGCTCTCTCTTTCCCAAATATTTGCAGTGGAAAAAAAAAGACATTCAAAGTGCTTTTTCGCCCTCACACGATGCTGCCCTTGTCCAGGCTGGAACACAGTAACATTATGAATTAAGGCCACGGAGTTTCAAGGGCAAAACAAGAAAAAAACAGATACAGAGCAGCACTGAGAGAGGATATCTGTGTAGTTTATTAATATACAGCTGTCAGATTAATATGTGCAGCTGGCAGAGAGGCGGTGGAGGGAGCAGCCTGATCCTGCTCTGCAGCTGAACCGCTGCAGAGCCACGGGGTCACTTTGTGGCGTCTCCCCAGGAGGTTTCCAAATGCAGCCGTTCCTCCTGCGATGCAGGTTATGAACTTCAAGAGCCCTTTGAAAAACTCCCACTGGAAACGGTCGGTGTGACCCCGAGGTGACGGACATGGTGGGAGCAGCTACAGCTGAACTCCACCTCGGTATAAGATATGGGCATTCATTAAATACTAATTTGTGGTTTCATAGTTCTTCTTTCCTTTTTGTTGTTTACTTTGGCGTCACACTTTCCATTAAATCCAACAGAATCCACGTCTGACATGGGAAATCTCTATGAGAAAAAAAAGGAAGATTGAAACTCCTGTTTTGTTTTCCTAATTTATTTTGTGGCAAATGTATAGATATTTTAGACAAATCAATCAGACCCATCAGTATGAATTTGCTGTCAGCTTTAGTGCACATCATGTTCCTTGTGATAAGGAAAGTCAACGAAAAGAACATGATCAGCCTCCTCGGGAGTCTGCGCCGTACGGCCCTCCCTTTGTTTTTGTTGCCATGGCACTGGCTCATACATTCCCCACATTTCTCCCAGGCATTTCACAGTCCGGATAGTGTTACTATTACACCCCCCCACCCCCTCTCTTTCTCTCTTCCCCGCACATCCCTGTACAGCCTCCAGCACGCCAGACTGCCCCATCAGCACTGTGTACCATCTGCAGGCACAAGAGTCAGAGCGAACCCACCGGGTTTATCTGTCACCGAGCAGAACGCGAGACAGGTGAGGTGGCGAGGTGAAAAATAACCTTCTGGCTGGTGGCTCTGGGGAGCCAGGGGGGGATTTAAAGGAGACCCTGTGATTAAGGGATAATAAATTGAAAAAGAATGGTGTATTGTTCTTCTTCTTTTGATATGTGTTCATATTTCAGTCTCCCGCTTGCAGGAGTGTGTAATATTTGTGACCAAACAATCAGGAAAGCTGTAATATCTCATTCTGAGACCGTGACCTCTGATAATGATACTGTGGAAATAATAGAAACTGCACATATTTCAGTTTTATACCTTTCCATTCTGTTCGTGTTATGATAGAAACATAAAATCTGAGATTGGAAGCACCTGTAATCTACAGAGCACCTTGCTTTTGTGAGACTTCCTGTTCCAGCTTCGGCTTTTCATAAACAGTCCTGTCATTGACTTACATCCGTCAGCGATGTGGTTGACTGCTTCTTTACAAGCAATTACCACTCCAATTGGGCATAATGACACTGAGAGGGGGTGCAGATCTGCAGCCAGGGGAGCTTCAATGTGCTATTTATAACTCTTTTGAACAGACACCTGACGCTGCTCCATCAAAGATGTAGGGCTCCAGTGAGAGCACCTCCATCCTGTTTGCCAGCCAGCAGTTGGCTAAGACCTTTCACTACCACACCATGACCTACTTCAGTAGCTGGTGGATCTGGATGTGCATTAAAGCAGCATATTCAATGGTATCTTCTGTTTTTTTATCAGCACAATAAAGAAAGAAAAGATATATCTATTTATTTATTTCCCTTCCTATAATCAAGGAAGGACGTTTGCTTTAACTGCATTATGTTAACTATTGCCCTGTTAAGAAAATTCCCAACATCAGGATGGGCCATCCATCTTTGTCTGCCACTGCTCGCTCCAGGACGGCGGCACCTGACAGCTTCAGTATGAGTATCCACAGACTGATTGATATCTCCATTGGCAATCCCACTCAGCGACAATGAAAATGAATGACGGCGCATAGCGCGTCTCTCAGATTCTTCATGCTACATTAACCACTGCCAGCAGAGTTTGTGCCAGAAGCACAACTCCACTTCCTCTCCAAGCAGCTGTCCCACTGGATGCAGTTTGGCAGCCACAGTCTCTTTAACATGGCCACACGCGACATGACCGCTAAAGTACAAGCCACTCTGGCACTTTTATTTTAGTGACTACACTTGGTGGAGTGTGTTGCAATGCATCAGCCAGCTGGGGCCTGAACAGAGCTGTGTCACCACACGGCCCTTTGTTGTCCATGGGACTTGAAAAGCTCCAGAAATGTGTAAAACAAAGGGCGTTTAAGGTGGAGACCGCATTTAACATAAAAGAATGCTTCTTCTTAACAACTGCTGTGTACAAAATATGCTTACTGTCATTAATATGGTGTTAGTTAAAGCAAATATTTCTAATCAGCTGGTCATGCAGCAGAAACTCCATAATTACATTTATGTATGAGGTCAAGAGGATCAGCTGGAGTTCAAATAGTTTAAGGCGATTTGTATGGTTTTGAATTCAAAGCTCTTGTTGCCAAACAGGAGTATTGCAGACGCTGCTAAACTTGTTGGGTTTTTCTGATCCGCATCAATCTCTCCAGTTTTGGCACAGAAGTAAAAAATAAACATCAATACATTTGAGGGATTTTTTTCTGAACAAAAAATCTGCACATCTGGACCAAATAGTTCTTGGGCTTCTGAGAGTTATAGAGACTGGGAAGCCTTGTGGAGAACAGCATACCTGCAGGACTTTACCTCTGAATCCATTTGTTCGGCGAGGCAGGGTTGATGAGCCAAAATAGCAACCAGTCGTCAGGTAAGTCCAAACCGTGTTGCCAATCTCAAGTCACATACCAACTTAGTAGAAGCAGGGATTCACTGGCAGTCCAGTCCCTTTAGTTTTGTTTTTGAGGCAAATCTTCATTAATTCATAACAGCAGGCTATAGTGCACCATTCTTATCCTACCAATCACTGTAAATGTATGTCACAGACGCTTCTGCTGATGCAGGGAAAGATTTTTCTCTTAGGTAAGAGGTAAAAAAATAAATACATCCACCAAAAGGGGTGTTGTTGATGGATGACAGAAGTAACAGAAGAATATCTTTACTGGTTTGAGTGGTTAGAAAATCAACAGTGAATAAAACAACTTGTTGAACAATGTGTTTACCAAAGTTGGCTGTTGGAAGATGGGATAGTTACTTCCTGGTCTGATCAGATGTGTCTCAATGAGTCAGACCATGAGTCAACCAATCAGATGAACCAAGTGGAACCACTCAGAACCTATCAGTGGATAGACTCTGACATTTATGATCTAGCCGTAGCCAGATTGGACTGATTGCACCTGAACTGATAGCTTGGTGCCTGGCAGGAAGGGATCTTTCATGATCTTTTTGTTCTAGGGTGGCAGTGGCTCAGGTGGTAGAGCAGATTATGCAGTTGGTTAGTCGGCGGGTCAAATCCCCGTACAGTGTTGTGTCCTTGAGCAAGACTGCACGCCCACCTTGCCTCCAGTGTTGGCATTACTGGTCTTACTGGTCAATGAAGGATTGGGGGTGGTCAGGGAAGGCATTGGTGTGGACTGGCTGCCACATTTTCAACAGTCTGCCTGCAAAGCAGCTGAGGCTACATGTGTGAATAATGGATAGACTGTAAAGCGCTTTGTGTGCCCTGAAAGCACGATATAAATCTGATCTAATATCATCTTAACATAATGAATCTCATAAAGGTCATATTATCTGCTTTCTTAGACATATCAATAATTTAACCTCAAATACCCTCACATTTATCCAATTTCAAGTGATCTTGAAGGTACTGCCCACACATTTTCAACAGCAGCTGTGTCATGCAATAACTTTAACAGGATCTCTCTAACAACAGGATCTCTGAGGAGTGTTTTGAGCACCTCACAGAATCAATACCATGATGCATTAACTCAGTTTTGCAGGCTAAAAGGACACCTAACCTTTTAATAGTGAAGTATATCTGACTGAATGCAGTGTAAATCATAAATGTCTCTTTCTCTCTATATATAGACATATATATTATACACACACATATATATGTATGTGTGTTTGTGTGTGTGTAATTAGGTTAAAGGGAATGACAACAGTAACAGTCATAATCTCAACATGAGCACAATATCTGTTCTTACAGTAAATGAACGACTGACTGGAAAATATCACACATGCAAATTAAAACAACAGCCATGACAATAAAATCACAGCAGATTTCAGATTTTCAGTATGGTCATGGACTGCTATTTATCTTTTACACCTCCACTTCACAGACTCCCAATCCTAATGCCAATTCACATTATATTTCACCCACCCACTTTAGCTGGAATCTCAAACACACACCAGTCACACAGCTCTTTGAGTCTAAGTCCACAGTTTTCCATTTATATCCAGTCACTTTTGGCACACTGGCATGAGACACGCGTGGTGATGCAGTGGCATTCAGCCAGAAAGATGAGTGCAGCTCCGGGAGGCTTCCTACGGTAAATCTTGTTGGCCCATCCAATAGGAAAACGAGGAGGTTGGGGGGGGGGGGGGTTCTGTGTCTGATTGGTCTTAAAGAAACTGCATCGGAGGAAAAGGGAAGGAAAGTGACTGTTTACAAATGTCATACTGGTTCTGCCACACTTGTGAGAGATAATATTGCAGAGCTCCAAGAACACCCGACTCTCACAAGTGGAAGCTAATGTAAGGTGACTTTTACAAATGTGAAGAGGTGGCCTTTTCCGAATGCATTTCATCAAGTGGCACCAGGGCTGTGCTGATTGCCCAGGCTACTAGTGCATGACAAATGTAATTTCTTATTTCTATCTCCAGGCCAAATGGTTGTGCCTGTAATCAGACTAGATATTACGTATGTGATGATCAGTCTTATCTGATGCCAAAAGGGATTCTCAGAGATATACTGTGTATGGCTGAGAAGGAATAACAAATGTACTAAATCTAAAAGAGGCATTAAATGATGATCTGAAGCTTTCAGTCCAACATGCTGGGCCTTGATTTAACCATTAAATCCCACAAATTGCCTTCTTTTTTAGGTTGAATAACCAAGAATAAAAACAACATAGTCATTTTTAGGGATTAAGGATGAGCAACTGGTCATTAGTGTGGTTTGAGGGATTCAGCATGGTGTGTTATATTTTGTTATTTACCAAAAAGACGCCTTCCTAAAAAAAAAAGCCTCTAATGTGGCCGCTCCTCCATCCGGTTTCATGCTTCTTCTGTGTTGTGCACTCAGAGAATAACAGTAACTAATGCACCGACCCTTTAACCTGTGTTCCTGCCGAGCTCTGAGAGAGTGAGGCTGATGCCCCCGGACAAAGCACCGGGTGGAACAAACCTCCATACAGCCCAGAAAACAGAAAAAGAAAAAAAAGGAGCTTATTCTTACACTGGAGGAACATGACTACACATAAGTGTGCTTACTTTTTTTTCTAGCTGAATGAGCCATTTTCCATCTCCTCTGGGAGTCGGTCATTCTGGTGAGTGTGCTGTCTGGAGTTTACTGAATCGGGACTGAAATCAGTTTTAACATAAACGGGAGAGGGGGGTCTGCTAAAACTAAAACGGGAAAACGAATGGATTTGATTGACGTGAATGCTTAGTATGTTTTTTCCACCTCCTTTCTCAGGATGTAGAGCCTCAATAGATTAGTCCTGAAGAAGGAGCTACACTCTGCGACCTGTTAACGCTACTGAAGGTCAGGGTACCACTGGTGGCTACTGCGATTGTTTCAGCATACCCTCCCCAGGGCAGGTATGATATATGGGTTATCCTACTTCAGTTGACAACTCATGGAGTATATTTTGTTTCTGTTTTTTTCCAGCAAAGCAAAGTACCACCCCCCCCCCAAAAATACCAATAAGCACCATGTAAACTTAAAGCATACAAATGTCATTAAATCTATTAAAAAATAGATTTTAAAAAAAGTAACACCTTTATTGTTTATATTCTTAATCTGATCCTCCCATAACAGTGACTAACAGGCATTTTGATGGTAAAAGACGAAATGAAAGTGACTGGCAGATGAAATGAACCATTTAAATGTCATGTCTGTTCTAGACGGGCAGAAATTTTCAGCAGATGGTTTCTTCATGTTCAGAACGTGCACACTCACCCTGACTTCTTTTCCCCTCTGTGGTATCCATCCAGGCCAAGATTAGCCTGATTCTGACATCAGGTGGGAAATCAGAAGTCTGCTGGAAAAAAATCACAAGTTCTGCACCAATTTCAGCCAATCAAGAGACTGATTTTTTCTCACAGTTGAATACAGCATATATCTTTTCTCCCCGTTTTTTTTCAATCCTTGTACTTGTAAAACAAAAATATTACGTCTTTATTTTAAACATGAGGCAATTTTGATATATATCATCTCTTTGTGATCATTGTTGGTACTCACATGTAGTTCTACATAAGCAAAGGATGACCAAAGGACATAAAACTGGAAAGTTGTCCAACATAAATCACCAACAGAAACAGGAATCTGTAGAGGATATGAACTTTTCATTCTGCAACTTCCATCATCACTTCATTTTTTTCATGTTTGTGGACAATTTATTATCATGCAATGCTTCTTCTTTGTAATCATTTTAATTACGGTAACAATCAGGCTTTATGAAGGTCTGACTTTGGGCACTGGGTAATTGTGACGGGCATTCCTCTCAAATTACTCAAATTTTACAAACTAAACAATTTATCACTTAATTTCAGAGTAATCAGCAGATTAATCCATTAACTGCAGTTTTGCATAAACTGGTTACAAATGAGCCATATCAGCTGGTGACAACACTGATGTTGCTTACACATTCATTCATTAGCAACAATGATCTCATATAAAAACAGCCACACGGGTCACTGTCCTGTATTGAATTCCTCCAATCCTTAAATTATCCTGACTGTTCATAGCTTTATATACTTTATATTTTCACTGTCAAAATGATTTAAGAATACATATGTGTCATGTTGGAGCTTACACTGAAATTATTGAAGAACAACAAGGAACTAACTGCCTATTAACAATAACTTTAATTAACAAACATCATTAAGTAGCTGCTTATTGTTTATAAGTGGAGGATTAGTAAAAAACAAACAAATATCATTGACTAATGATTTTAACTTATTAATCTGTATCACTAACAGGTTTATCAGTGATCAGCAACTACACATACATTACAGATTTATCACCAAATGAACAAACTCTTAAAATAGTCTTTTCTCTA
The DNA here is from genome assembly GCA_036024015.1 of Craterocephalus amniculus. Lineage (NCBI taxonomy): Eukaryota > Metazoa > Chordata > Actinopteri > Atheriniformes > Atherinidae > Craterocephalus > Craterocephalus amniculus. Next base: position 22,462 of record JAVQJG010004559.1, on the reverse strand, counting down.
TGGATGAGCAAATGTGAAAAGGTAGAATTAATATGGTGTCTAGGGGGGTTTCTGGGAAAAAATAAGTATTTTAAACCATTTTCCAGATGTTTTATCTCATTTGTGTAAAACAGCCACCTGAACAATATGAGCTGCACCTGAACATGTGTTAAACTGAAGGAGACAGAAAATCTTATATAGGTCATTAACAGGCAAAATGCTGTTTATATTATGAGATAGGCTATTTCATATCTGAAACTACATTAAATATATGGAAATTTATGGAGATATTTTGTAGCCTGAAATAATTTCAGCGGTTCAGACCACATGGAAAGGCAAACTGGAACATTCAAGCTGCATTAATGAAATCGTATTAGATTGCATTACCTGTAACCTCAGATTAGAGGTTACATTAGACAGACATTACTTCTGGCCGTGTCTGACTGTCTGCGGCATTATCATTAAGTTTTTGCTGTAAAGGTATAAATGTTTTATCGCTACATGAGAAAATGAAAGTGGTGTGAAAAAGTCTGCATGAAAAAGGTCAATTATGTGTTCAGGCAGCCCTGTTGGTAACAAGATTACACTTAGTCAAGCTGTCTGATCAGGTTATCTCACAAACATACCATCAACACTGCAAAGTTTCGTCTGACCGGAGAGATAATGTTCAGAATTTTAAACTAATGCATTTTCAGCAACAGATAATTACATTTTCATCTTAGGTGCTGGAACAAGCAGTTTCATTCATCATCCTTTATATCTTCACCTAAGTTCAATTTTCAGACACTGGTTTGTGTTAATGAATTAGGTTTGACTGAACAAATTCAATGCATATTTCAAATCAGAGTGATTCATTTATTAGTGAGATAGATTACATGATCATTGAGAAAGTTTAAATGTATACATCAAATAGAAGTGACAAAAAGTTAAGCATCATAAAGGCTCAAAACCATTCATAGTCACGGTAATGCCATCCATTGGTTTGAGGAGAGATGCCTCAAGTTCAGCACTTTTGCTGTTGTAAGCTTGGTCTTGTCAAAGTAAAAGTTAAATGTTGGTCATTGGCTGGATTACAGGGTGAGACCCTCTTCTTTTATTTATAATTACTTAAATCCTTTGGCTCTGAAGTCAAGTGATGCATAATGATAGTTGTAATTATTTTAAGCTGAATTCACCCTTCATGCTGCAGACAAATGTAGGAAAATGCAACACGACTAAGAAAGCATCTATAAACACTTGAGTGTTCAGCAGATTATACCTTGTTAATTCCTCATTTGAATGCTAATAAATTTTGGTTTAAGAATAACTCAACTCTGGTTTCTTGTTTTGTGGTTCCACCACATGTAAAACTGCCACACCGGTGAGCCAAAACCTTGTTTACATGGTCGGATTTGTTGCATATGCAATCTGACATCTGCGTGACGCAGAAAGAAAGAAATTAGGGCGCAGTTTGAAACTTCTTTTATAGTATCCACACACCACACAGCTACTCAGTGTGAAGTAGGTGGGAATCACAAATTGTTGAGTTTTGGAAGTTACAAACTGTTTCAGACGCAGACACCGTGTGACAGCCCAACAAGCACTTCATCTGCAGCATCCTGATACCTTAGGACTGCTGTCACGAAGAGCAGGTAGGCTTCAGAGCGTCATGGCAGGATCGGCTCACATCTTCTGTTTAGACCCATCTGTGTGTTTCTGCTCTGTTAGCTATGAGACAACAGATCACAGCTGGTTCGGCCACATAACTTCATGTCTTCCTGCTGCTGATCTCACTGAAGTGAACGGCATCAAGACTACTGGGGAAATGAACTGGAAAGATGTAATGCGTGCAATATGTGCACACATTAAGCTTTGAGATGCCCATGGCTCAGAGCCGCCTGAAAGTGAGGATAGGAAAAATGATGGGGGGGAGAGTGAGACCTGAGAGGAAGCAGGTGCACGGGAAGAAAACATAACAAAAAGTGGTTAGTAGCAATGAAAAGGAAAAATGGCTGACAGACTTTATTTAGTTCCATCATGCTCTGTCAGGGCTTTTCTTGCAGCTGTAGGTACACAGACTTAAGGGTTTACTTACTTCAGGCTGATAGGACTGCAATGAAAAGCAGACGGAAGATTAAAGCTGGCCTAATTCTCTACCTATGGGCTGAAAGGGAATCCTTAAAGCTCTCTTGCCCATTGTCTGCATGACCGATGGGACCATCTCTGACCTGTGCCTGCTATATTTTACCTTCATTATTTAATAGCAATAAATCCAAAATATTCAATCTGATGCCTCAAAGGAGCATAAGACAAACAAATTCCATTTTTATATTTGAGTACAATGTTCTGTGTCATTTTTTTTTTTTAATTCTTAGAGCTTTTTAAAATCTTATCAGAATCTGTCTTTTTCTGTCCCATTGTATCTGTTGGCTGCCTGGAAAGCTGGCTGAGACATTCAGAGTGACAGCAGGTCCCCTCTGACACAACTGCCAGACCACATCAGCATATCAACTCACTGTTGCTTAAGCTGCATAGGGCTTTCCTTGACACGACTTCTTGGCTCGAATCCCATGCCTCATTTATTGAAGGACTGCTGTTTGTCTCGGAGTTAGATGAGGATATTGATCGCGCTCTCACTTCTCTACATCAGCTAAAAAGAAGTCAGCTGAGTGAAGCTTGTTCGTTGGAGCGATACGATGGGGCTAAGGATGGGGGTTAAACACCCCAAGATTTAACCAGCCTGTCTGGCGCTTTCCCCCTCTTCGAACCCTCCCGGGCTTCTGTTTCCTTTTCTTCCTCTCATGTTTTGTCTCTGGATAAGAGGGAAATGCTATTATCAAAAGAACCCTTTGAGAAACATATGGTGCTCCAATTTTGCAACAGACACCTCCTGCTCTTTTTCCCGTATGATGATTTGCCCGTGGCTTTAAAAATGGTAACAGTATTGCCCTGGGAAATTGCTGAAGGCATCTGATTTAGAGGTGATTAGGAAAAAAGGCGACTGCGTGGGGTTTTACCCCGTGGACATGCAGGTTTCATGGGGGAAAATAGCCTTGAGGGAGGATTTGAAGCCACTTTTCATTCAGTGTCGGATAAAGGCATCTGTGGTCTGACAAGAAAGCCAATCTATTTTTTTGGTCTTAAAGCGTCCTGAGAAGCAATATCTAAACACAAAACTGGTTTTTAAAGATGTATTGTATTGAATTAAAAAGCATCTGGTCAATGCGCTGTTACTCCAGTGTGGACATAGCTGGAGGGAACATGGCGCTGCTAAGCTCATAGACTGATGCACAATGGACCATTTCACTAAAGGCCAAACCATACAGGCGTACTCGGGTGTGGATGATGACAGACGAGGAGAAGGGAGGCAGGGAGGAATGGGAGAGCTGAAAGTGTCCCAGTGCGACCCATGTAGCCCTGCAGTCCTCTGGCTGCTACATTTTCCAATGAGACAGCACTTTGACCAAAGTACACAAAAATAACACGACACAGAATGACCTACATATAAGAACCATTATTAAGTGAGATAAGCTGTTATGGGGATGGGTTTAACCAAGGCTTAGAAAGAGCTCCACTTGCTGATACACTGACTGTATATGGAGCTATGAATGACAGAAGTGAATGCCCATGGGACGCAGAGCTGAGTAAAATGGTTAATGTGTCTGCTAGAGTCCTACATGTGATACTGACGGGTTGACTGGGAGCCCTGGGGCCCATAACTATCTGTCCATCAGCTCCACACAGTGGATAACTAATAGGGCCACTGTGGGCTACAACACAAGTGGGTCACCAGCTATTCATAAATCTTTTTCTTAAGTTTATGTGAGAAGTCCTTCACATATCTTTGGCAACAACTTGAAAGAACCTCAGCTATTAAACTGTTTCTTATTAAGTTTTTACTTCAGTCAATTATCCAGCTCTACATCACGAGCATGTTGATCATCTTTTCTCCTTATCCACTGGGTCATCATTTTTATGGTCAGCTAATCCACTATGCTCCACAGCTACATCTGAAACATGCAGCAGCCTAATTGTTCTCCATGGAAGCATTACTTAACGTATGAATTTAGTATTAACCACTTGTTAGGTCTGTTGTTAACCATGTGGGCCAATAAGTGAGCCATAAGGGTGCAGACAGCACCTTCTGGATGGCTATGTCCCCTAAGAGAGAGTTATTTGTTGCTGACTACATAAGTTTAATGTGATTTACCAAAGGCTGGTGAGTCATTTTCCCTTTAACCCAACCTTGCGACATTTGGGCAACAAATTAGGCCAAAATGCCAGTGGGTGGCTGGGTGTCCACTGTCAGCCCGTCATTAACCTGCAGGGCACACGCAAACCTATTAGCAGGGACAAAGATGCTCACATCACAGTTATGCTAATACGGCTAGAAGCTCATTTTAACCTTCTGCTCATGTGTGCTATTTTTAGACGACGGTCTCTGCACAGCGGCGTAATTCATTAAAGCTCTGAGCTCCAGCGCTTGTACAGTTCAACCACTGACAGTTGACATCATGAGGGAGAACATCACTGGACTTAGATCAGCTTTGACAACCTGACAATAGGCTGCTAATCTTTATATGTGGGTTGCATGAAAAAAGGTTTCTGAGGTTGTTCTCACAGAGCTGTGCTTGACGCGACCTAAAGCCTCTGCTTTGTCCGAAGTTCTCTCCGTGATGACACGCTGTGTATGGAAAGGGAGGAGAAATGGATTTGTCAATCTTAAGTGTCCCCCGAGGATTAATGGAAAAACAGCTAATAAAACATGAATCAAATTCAGCACACACAGCCCAAAAAAAGGAAAGAAAAAACCAAACCTGATGGTTAGCTCTTGCAAATGAAAAGCGCTGGATCACATGGTGAATATGAATACAGCATCATGTAACAGGAATCAATACGACTCTGCCCTCTAAAACGGCTTTTTTTGCTGTGCATTTGTGATCATTAACAAGGGAGACTCAATGTAGAGTTTAATCAATAAAAATTGACTTCAGAGAAAGACTTAAATCATTTTATAAATCTTGATACTCTCAGTGAAGAGGTTTAGGTGTCGGATATCAGATTACTTGATGTTAATCAATGTAAAAGTAGAAGATTGCAAGTTTAGACTGCACCATATATATTTCATGCTTTGAAGTACAAGCTTTCTATAATTCAATTAATTTCTAACTAACGTGTACAGCAAATACAATTTTATACCTTAAATATGCATACATACCAAGAGTTAAAATGATTTAAAGGCAGTTTTTGAATGCCATGATGTGACAGGGTGACATTTCCAGGTCTCCTTTCAGAGCCAAGGCATACTGTGCCACTGACTGGAAGTGTTGGGTGCAGAGCTTAGACTACAGCAGACTGTGATAGGGATCAGACCAGAAGGGGTCACTCTGTCACCACCACTGTTTTGTTGTTGCTGCCCTCTTTGTGTCGCCTGAAATAACAACCAACACACAAACACTGAGTAAGCTTCAATTCATGCTCGTGATTCACACGACAACAAATTGGGTTTGGTGTGTTGGGCATGTTTAACATGCAGGTTTAGCATTTTTGGTTGCAGTCTTCTAAACAAGGTTTCTACCAATCTGTTCGAGTGATGTGAATTAATTTTGATTAAAATTTCAAAGCATTTATTCAAACATCTGTCCAGGTATTAAGCCGACATACTGTGTGGTGCACATCTATATTGACACAGGTGTCAAAACGGGAACATCACGTCGTTCCAGGTTTTAGTAATAACTTTTTTTTTTCAGTCTCCCTGTGATCTCTTTCTCCCATGCACACACACTTACACACACACATTGTCTATCATGCACAAAAGCACACACTCACTGATATTCCAATCATTTCTCTTCCGATTGCTCTGCACTCGGCTGCACCTGCTCCAGCGTCCTCTCTCCTTCATCCTACCTGGAGGGAAGGTGAGTGACGAGGCTTGGGCATAGAGGAGGGTTCTGATTTGTATTAATTTGCGGCCAGTCTCTCGGGAGAGAGAGAGCAGTCAAAAGAGGTAGAGGAAAAGAGAGACCCATACCCCCCACCCCCACCCCGCCTCCTCCTCCCTTCCCTCTTTCATCATAACTGCTACGGCTATACAGAAACAGGAACCGTCCAATCAATCCAACTCTCCCCACAGGCTTGTCCAATCAGCCCAAGACCTAAACCAGAAATTAATCACTTCACCATCTTTGACAATTGATGGCACCAAGCCGTGCACGGAGCATTCAAAGGAAATGCATGTGGAGAGGCCACATGCAAGACCTTTTCACCCCTCAATCTCACCCACACACTCCCCCGCTCCTCACACAACTGTTAACCCTTTGGATGTTGTAAATCATTCTGTTTGAAGAAACTGAAATTCCAGCCAATCACAAAAGAAAACGCAATGCCTCAGGTATGCTCTGTGCTTCATAAAATAGCAGCTAGTTTGGTATTAACTAAAGCATGGGCAGACAGCAACACCACTGCATAGATTTGGAAGTTCTAGCATTTACTCAGCTGTCTGTGTGTGAAACAAAAACGAGCAGTAAATATTGGTATTAGCAAGCTGGTGAACTCAGCAAAGAAAAGAGCCAACACCAAACAGGTCATCAGGGCTCCGGACTGGGAGGGAACCAGACATTTGATCTTGTTTTGTGCTTGGATTAACATGTAACATAAAACTAGCCATTACTGGAGAAACATTTTATTTACAGTAAAGGTCTGATTATACGTGGACTCTAAATTCATGGTTGGCTAGTTTAACAAGCAGAAATGTGAAGGTTTGCTCATTATTCAGTCATATCTCATGTGCTGCCAGGTTCACTTTGCTTGTGACCAGTCAAGCCAGTGGGTTTTCCAGTGCAAGCCTCACAAATAAAATGGCGCAGAAAATTACAAATGCATATGGTTACTGGGTTATACACAAGTTATAACCTTCTCACTTCCTACTCCTGACCTCTCTTTTCTCAAAAAGAGCTTTTTGTCACCCACAACTCAGGAAACATGTAAGTGGGACCTGTTAGGTTATAAATGGGCTGAAAAATAGACACCAGATGGGATGGTTGACAGGTTCCACTCCATGTTCATTTTTCTCTGTGTTTTGTGTGGGCTCCAAAAAGATTTTAGGCCTATGTCCATTCAGCATTAATACACACAAGCCCGACCATTGTGGGCAAGTGAGACTGAGCCAATATGGAACCAGTGAACAAACCCAAATGGCTGCATTTTCTGTATTTTCTGTGAAAAAAGACTACTGGTTTGCCAGTAGTCGCTGTTGTGTTTGAGGTGGCTGATATTCAGATCAGCCCAGAGGAAACTGCTAAATTAATCAACTACAAACACGGCCACAGCTTACATCCAAGAACACATGCTGCTATCATGGCCAAAAAAACTTACAGTCTGTTCAAAGTGTGAAAGTTTTTTGTTTTTTTTCACATTTCTTGGCAGGTAGTCAATGAGAGGTAAAACACACGGAGTTTCTCTTTTTAAATCAATACTTTGGAGTTGCCATTCAAGCTCCATAAGATCTTCAAAGAGACTTTGATCACAGTAGTGTGGTCTTTCCAACAGGGACACAGGATAAAGGGTAGTGTTACTAACTCAACACCCCTCCCCCTATATACACATCCACACAAGTCATCAATGACCATTCCATACATTATTGCAATACCATATGTTGCCTTGCTAAGGAGTGAACGTAATTGTGCTTGGGAACAGCTCAAAGGGTAATTTGCGCGTGGTGTGCAGAGCGTCTGCAGACAGCCCAACCGGCACCAAAAGGGGGGTTTAAGGGATTTGGGCTGTAGGATGACTGATCAGAGCTTTGAGGGTACTTCTGATCTTCTATTTATCTCCAGAACAGCCCTTTGGCATTTGAGTCTGGAGTTTAGATTTTGCCTTGCACCAATTCTTTCTTATGCTCTTTGGTGTGTTGCAAAGAGGAAAACCGCTGTGAAATCTTGACTCATTAATCAATCAATCGTTTATCTCATGCAACAGCACCTTCAGATCGGTGCAGAGGCAGAGTGCAGAAGCTGTTTACTTTTAACATGACTCCCTTAGTTAAGGACAACATGCTCTATGACATCAGTTCTGGACCTGGATGAAAGCTTGATGAGGCGCAGTAGCTAAATCTGTCCTTGTGAGGGATTAGTTTTCTGACAGCAAGACTCGGTTACACCCTCTCAGGATCAACATGGGGATGGATCCACACGGAGGTGTCTGCATCTATAATCCAATGGCATGCCGTTGCTCAGCTTTTCTGACCTACATGCATACAAAGTCTACAAACCTGCATTCATTTTACTCTGACTGTGAAACGCATGTGCCCCTGTTTCCACTGAGTGACAGTCTGATTACATCCGTCGTCTGTGTGGGTGGACAGCAGGCAGTTTGATTCCCAACTTGTGAGAAGTAAATATCTGTCTCAGCCTTCTAACTTCTTCCCAAAATTGGATTTAGGATAAACACATTTCCAAACCCCTTAGAAGGTAGATAGGGAGATGATGCCTTTGAGAGAAGCCAATAATGTTCTTTTAATTAGTTGCTGACTGTTAAACTTGAACGTGCTCTGATACAAATTATGGCCACAAAGTAGCATAATTTAAATATTTCTTTCACAAATTTTATGTGGTTTTTCAATTGCTAAACTCTTCCGTAGGATGTATAGAGACATGCGTGTATTATTTAAATATTTTACAGTAGCTTTTGTTGTTCCTTTTGTATTTGCACTGATGGTACAGTACCCTTGCATGTCACAGGTGTCTTTGGACCGAAGGAGCTATTTCATACTTGTATGATGTCTACAAGAAATTTCCTTATTTTAGCTGTAAATATAAACAGTTTATTGTCTTAAAAATGAGGAGTTTAGAACTTTTTTGGCCACTACCTCTGGGTGGTTTCTTTCTTATAAAGGCAAAACAAAGAGTCCATAAGACTGAAGCCATCTCAGTCTCACCAGTAAACATGTTTTGGGTACATTTGTCCACATGTCTAAAACAGCTTCACAGTCCATTGCTGTAAAATGTGATATGGCAACATATCCTTAGGCTGTTGTTTTCTGCCAGTGTTGAGCTGGCATGAGAGGAATCACAGCATATAAATTTCCAAATGTGCAAACTGTGGGACTGTAGATTCTGTTTAACCATGTATATTGTTCCATCTTTACATTAATTTGAGCTTTAAATATTAAATTTTATTTTAAAACTGTTTTAGTCTGTTTGCGATAAAAACCATTTACAAGTTAAAGGGGGCCATGTTGTACTGGAGTAATGTCCACAGGGACACTATCAACCCAGGCATATTCAAATGCTTTTTAATAGCCATGCATCAGCATAAGAGGGTCACTACAGTGAGGTAAGAACATTCACTGTAGTCAAAACAACAGCAACATGTTGTTTCAGTAGTAAAACCTAATTGTAGCTTACTGGTAGAGCCTTAACATCAAAGCCAGATCTTCTTATTAAGCTTGAGCCGTTGAGCATTGCGGATGTTCAGTAGATTGTGTGGACAATTCTGCAATTGCTGTCAACACGGGCACCTCCCAGAGGGAGATTTTGTGCAGGAGAAACACCCTCACAGCTGGAAATGCCAGGAAGGGTCTGTAGGCAAATTTCTGCCCAGAGTGCAGGAGAGGGAAAAAACGGGATACAAAAATTATCACGTTGAAGAGAACGTTGTGGACATTTGCATTCTCACACGCCACCACTCTCCAGCATATCTAGAACATTTCAGGACTCAAGTGCATGTATGAAACCCACTTTAGTCTCTTAATGCATGCAGCCAAGGGATGTGCAGATAAAGCAAATCCATTAGCCAAAGGTCAATGACACATGAGCGTTTAAGTCTGGCAGATAGCCTTCACTGTTTTTTAGATAGAAGGTCTTAACATTGTATTTACTGTATATTGTATCCAGCTATCCAGCTATTTTAACAATTTCACCAGAAATGAGTACTTTTGACCAGAAAGTACCATTTTGAAATCATTCAAAATATTAATATATTTTATACAACAAATAAATTCAACCTTTGGAACTTTGTGGGAGTATACCAGAGGGAAACAGCAGTTTGCATAATTATGTCACAGACTGGTTTCAGTGTGATTCCAGACCAGACCTTTCCCCCTTAACTAGTCTACATCAGTTTAGCTTTTATAAGCAGATCCGCCAAGAGGGTATGCCGTCTTAGCAAACAGCTGAGACAAAAATGTCACGTGGCATCCGTGGATTTTAGGCTGCCAAAAAATAAATATTAGCCACAAGCCTGTTACATAACCACTGACCCACTGACCATTCCTACAGTAAACAAACCCCGAAGTTAAATGTGTTTTTTGGTGTCATTGCCCACAACAAGCCTCCACACACTGTCAGTGTGCATCTCATTCTGCTGGTAGGGGGTGGGGAGGGGTGGGACAACACTGTCTCAAAAAACTGTCGGTAAAGTTCATCACACTCCAAAGTGACCCCTGTGCACAAATGAAATGTCCTGCAACCTCGAACTTTGGAGCAGATGAGACATTTGGGTCACAGCACAGATGATACATCCTTCATGTGCTGCTGCAACATTGGGGATACAGTCAAGAACTTCATCCGTTTAATCTAAACATACATTTTAGACATCTAAGCAATGGAGATTAGATTTAAGTTGAATCAAAATGAAAACTAGGGTTAGGGTTGTGGTTAGGGTTAGGGATTGATCTGAACAAACTATCTGCATGGACCTGTCAGGTCAAGGTTGTTCTTTCTGAATCTGCTTCTATATTTTGGGTCATAGCCTCACTACTGAATGTTTCTGGGGCTCTTACGTGAAAAAACATAACCGTCTAAGCATGCCTGTCCAGAGAGTGGATGTTCTAATTACAGAGCTCTAGCCAAAATGTTGAGCCACACCTTTTGTCTCCTCTGTTTAACTCCCCGCTGTCAGCAGACCCATGCTCATCCACCTACCCACAGCTGGATGAATCAGGGGATGTCCATTTGTTCATGGTTAGTGACCTGTTGATACGCCAGAACCTTCCTGACCTAAATTAGAACTGACGTAAAGGTGAGTGCACCATGCAGGAATGTACCATCAAAACCGGGGCCGTCTTCTCTGAGTGCTTTCTACAATTCTCCCCACAACTCAGTCATTTTCATTCTCTCCATTATTCTATCTTTGCTGTTTTGTCTTTCTTTGCCTACTGAATAGGAAGTGACATAAAGGTGAATGCGATGTACCTGTGGGCCTCCTTTGCCGTTTGTGCTTTTATAACAGGCAGATCAGAAAAATAGCACAAAAAAAATATGCAACCGTGCAGCATTTTTGGTTCAAATACTGCCATAACTGTAACCGTTACAAGAGCAGAGTTTGTGTTGTGAGTAGCTGTTATAGTGATGCTGGGATTCTAACCATGAGTCCTTTATGTGCGTGTAAGAGAGAAAATGTGAGTGAGTGAGAACTTGGCATCTTGATAACATTGCAGCTATAAGAAAAAGTTACAGGTGTGTTGTTGACATGCAAAAGAAGGCAGAGTTGAAAAATAGGTGTGGTTCCAACCAGGGTCAGTGTGGTGGTGTGTGGTTTCAGCTCAGCAGTAGGGAGTGGGAGGAGTGACGCTGAGGTTTTGGGAGTTGCAGAAGGTGAGACAGATTGAAAATAGCTGCAGCTTGTTGGTAATCATCCTGTCTGTCTTTATCTGCAGGAGTGTGCTGAGGACCTAGCAGCCAGCAGGAAACACATGGCAACATTCACATGTTACGTCTGAGTCCCACGGGCTGTTTAAAAGGCTTTTCTGGTGGTTTAGAAGTTAAGTATTTCTGAAGAGTCAGTATCTTTACTGCATTTACTGATTGCTCAGTGTGGAGAATGTTGCTAAGTTAAAAGCCACTCAATTAATGTTCTCCATTTAAAACAACAAAAAACAACATCAACAAACAAACCTTCTTGTAAATATTCTGGATTTTCAGACAATGTCACTTTAGTGTTAAACAATTCTTTACCATTTCCTCAGCAGATCAGTACATCTGACGGCTGACAAGTTACATACTTGTTAGCAGTTTACTTTTATGACTATTAAGTGTCTTATTTTCTAGGTGTGTCTGTCATTTTTATTGTTTATTTCCCATTTAAATGGTGTCACATTTAAAGAGAGATTTAGCAAGTTCCCCATGAAAACCACATGCTCTGCTGCACATCCTATAAATGCATGTCTGAACATATGTGGCACCTTTATGTGGCAGGACAATGGAGGCATAGTGATAGGACTCACACTGTCACATTTATAAAAGGGAAATAACCTTTATGTTTAGATAAGATAAATTGCCAAGAAGCGTTGCGACAGCTATGAAATAATCAAGCACAGCTTTATACAGTATATGCAGGTAGATACGTCGGTATAAATAAGCATTTTATACAGTACAGAATATGCAATGACATAGGGACAGCACTACACAGGTTATACAAAATTGCTTTAACCCTTAGATGTATAAATTTGGTCAAGAATGACCCCAGGGCTTGTTATTTTTCAAAATCTTTGAAAAGAAAAGTTTTTATATTTTCATGTTCCAGATATTATATTAGTGACATAAACCCATTTGTATTTTATTTTTGTCTTTTAATTTTCATTAATTGTAAGTTTTTGTATCACTATCCCACTTTTCCACAAGCGGGGTCAAATTCGACCCCAAGCATTTCCTATGAAATCTCCCAGGAACCTTTGATTCTTATCAACTCTGACTGTTCGTATACATTTACTGTCCCACTAACACACATTTGATGTCAGCAGTCTCACCACCTAGGAGGTCAGTTTTACCTCCTGTGTGTGTGTGTGTGTGTGTGTGTGTGTGTGTGTGCAATCGAGCATGTATGTCTGTGCATTTACTTACATATAAATGCATATACATTTGCTTAGATATTAATTTATAGTTTTGTTTGCTATTCAGTTGTGACGTTTTTAGGATTCCTGAGAACCGAGCCCAACGAATGATGCTGGACGATTGGGATGACGAGCCCACTGGATCTACTGGATGTTCTCTGTTCACGCTCCAAAGTCAAACAGAGACGGACACACAAACAATGGATTTTTCCATACCAGATTGATGGATTATTTTGTAATAAAAAGTAAATAAAAAGTAATAAATGATCATGTCAAAAATTAAATCACTCCTTTGTTAACCAAAATATGATGAAAATAAACATCTTTAACAAAAATTAAAGAAATTTCTTAAGTGGGTAGCATACATTATTTTCTTCTCAAATAGTTTTGTAAATGATCCAAAGCAGAGGAAGCAGCCAACCAAATGAGTTATTTTTAGTTCAGTTAAAGCCCAAGAAAGTGCTGGAAAGACCAGAACTTGCTGTACTTTTTTAGAAGATGCAGATCCTGAAAGAAGTGGATCAAGAATAGCCTCATTAATAGGAGCATGTCAGCAACTGTGTCTGCAGGCAGACCAGTCCTACCATCTAACTTGAGCATATAACAAGCACTGGTGAGTAAGAGACTTTAAATTATTAATACATTTCAGTGGTTGTGGCCAATGTACGCATACATTGCAATGATGCATCACCACTATCCTACATGGACATATAAGTGAGTGCAGCAACCCCGTTGGCACTATAAGACACCATGAGATTCTGTATTGTGAAATGATCTTTTTTTCATACAAAAGGTGCTTAATAATGATGTTTTTATCACATGAAAAATATACATATAGGCTACATTAGTTCTTATGATTATAGGCATTTAGGAGCAAACTGTGCGATGAGTACTTTGTTCATGTGGCTGTTTGTTAGATGATTTTGAGATTGTATTTTAAATTTTGTTTATTAGTTCAGTCTCACTTTACGTTTGCATACAGAAGATGCTGATAGCTAAATTAAACCTTCCAGATTAGATACCATTAACCAGCTAATGAATCGCAGTAGCTGCATCTATCTGTTGTATGGATGTACTTTAATCAGCAGTAAGATGCTTCTTTATCAGCATCTTCAGGGAAAAAACAAAATTGCTTTCTAGGAATGTCACATCAAAGACTGACCATGTTGCTAGCATGCTTTTAGCAGTTCACCAAACATGATCCTCTCTCCCCTGTCTCCATTATTAATTCTCTCTCATTTTGTCTTTGTTGATTCAAGAACACACAAGACCGGAGGTCGTTGGGTTTGTGCAGACATCAGCTGATTTTGTGCTTTGCTGGGCAGAGATGAGGATCCACGGGAGGGAGAGAGACTTTGTGAGAGAGAAAAAAAAACAGTAAGAGTCAGAGAAAGCAAACTCATACACCTAAAACTCTGATCTGGCTCAGAGCACAAACTCTTCAATCTATGTGTCGTCTGTAAGTAGATGTCTACTTTCTTGCCTCTTCTCACAGCAGAACATCGACTGCTCTCTACAACTGTCTTCATGAGTTACTCTCTTTCCTCTGGCCTCTTCCAGCTAGCCCGGTGCTGAGCCTGAGTCCGGAGATGTAATAATGACTTCTGAAAGAGTTATATATTGGCTTCCTGCCTGATATTTCTGACCTCATTATATCATGTTACTGTAACAGTGTTATTATGTCAACTCGTTTCATGGACAGAGTTTGATGAGAAGGTCAATACTGCTCTTGTTTCAGGGTTAGTATGACTTAGTGTTCGACCAAATCATCCCTCACAATCTGACAGATGTTCGCAGTCCCCCCTTCTCCCAGAGCTTTGACACAATTAGAAAATAACACAGAAAAGCAAATTTGTTTTTAATAATGTCCAATATTGCTAATTTTTTATTTTACACATTTTTCTAAGTGCTGCTTTTATCCCTTCTGTGGCTCTGAATTGTTTATCGTTTAGGATATTTCAGTTTATCTGACCGCCTCTACAGGTAAAGGCAACTTTTACACTAAATGATTTCACAATGGACGAAAAACCTCTTAAATCTTTCCTTTTGTAAGCTAAAAAAATCCTCTTAACGGGGCCACGATGGGGTGGAGGGCCAAACTATAAGCAGCACTTTAAACCTTAGGGCACGAGTTTTACACCCAGACACAACAACTGTACTTTTTCCCTTCTGGATTACCTTCAGTTAATAATTCAACACTTTACAGCAGGGACTTTTCTCACTTAGGTTGGGATTAGAAATCAAAACTTCTCTGTGAGGCAGATTCAGTTTTAGTCATGGGCAGTGCAATGCAAACCCAGCCATGGGCGCCTCCATCTCTCCATTTCCCCTTCCTCACAGGAGCTTTTCTAGTAAACACTAGATTCTATACAGGCAGGTAATTTAAACCCATATTTTATAGGAACCCTTGTACCTTGGGGCCCCAAGAGATTGCTAACCACGTGTTGGTAGTAAAACTGGCTTCTGTGGTAAGAAAATAATTATGGTTTGGGCTAATGGACCCCTTCAGCATATTAGCTTAAAGACCCAAAATATAACTTTTAGACCTTAAAATTCTGCTTTCCGGACCCGTTTGATGGCACAGTGAGATCTAATAAGAGCATTTCTACAGCCGCCGTGGCCCAGCAGCGGCCTGAAAAGTACGGTTAGCTGTTGGTAGCTCTCACCCGTGTAAACGGTTGGCTGGGATACTTGACTGACAGCTGAGTTAACAAATAGCAAATGACTAACTAGATAAAGAGCAGTGCATGAGGTAGAAGGCCTTTTTAACAGGCCCATGGCTGAGAAACCGCACTCTACAACTCTCACATCCAGGTTTCCGCCTGCTGAGACTCACTTTGCACGTGTTACATGCCAGCAAGCGAATGCAAACAAACCGGCTGTTTTGAGCGCTCGCTGGTGGATTCAACAAAGAAACAAAAGAAGACATTATGTGAGAAAGAAAGGAAGGAGACCCTAAGAGGAGAAAGAGATAAGACAAGAGTTGAGGTTTCTTCTGTCTGGAGATAACTTGCTGTACAGGTAGGATACAAGATGAATGCCGAGTTAGCTGTCCATACGGGCGCATCACTGAGAAAGTTACGTGTCTCTTTAAGAGACACTTTTCCACTTTCTGTCTGGTTAAGGTTTAGGCAACAACATCAGTAGATTAGGAGTAGAAATAAAAATAATCTTGTTATAAGTTTTTTTTATTACCATCATCCTAATAGTGCCATTTTGACACTTCATATGCAGCAGTTCATGCTGCCTACAAAGGGTTGAATATTCTTTGAAGGTGTAAAAGATTTTTTTTTTTTAAACAATTTGTTCAATATTAGATGTAAATGGGTTCACTGCCCCATTAGGTATGATCAATTAAAATCTTTAAACATATAATTGTCTTACATCAGTTGTGAAAGTAATGGAACATCAAAAACATCAACCAATCATTTTTGCAGTCACTGCATGTTTTATTTGTCTATTCGACCGTCTCTCACTCTTTGGACGTGCTATAAATACCGTGCACGCTCCCTTCTAATGTTCACAGCAGGTGGCTAACGATCACTCTGCTAGCAGTTAGCAACGTCTGATGGCAGAGCGAAACATGTCAGCGGCAAAAGAGAGAATTTTTAAAAATGTTGCTAAGAAGAGGAGAAAGATGTACAAAACGTTAGAAGACATTAGAAGACGTTTCTGACGCGATGGCAGGGTCGGCTAGCCGGTGTCGCAGACGAAACCAAGCTCTCATGTACGTTATCATAGGCGTGGCCAGAGAGCAAGCTGGGATTCCAAGAGGTTGGTTGTGTGCATGTGCTTTATTCAAACACTCGGTCTCTCCTTTCTGAACAGCCGCAAACATCTTCTATAATACCTTTATGTAAATCAAGCTATTTTTAGTTTAAATTTATTAATACTAAGTCATCACTTTAAGGACATATGATTAAAAAAAACAGGTATTGATGGTCTCTATATAGAATTCACTTCAGAACTAACTTTAATAGAAACTTTATTCTCTCTTACTCAATCATAGATAACTACTGTAAAGCGCTGAGTTCAGTGCTGCCTTTAGTCCTGCCTTGATCTGAGAGGCCTGAGTTTGTCTGCTTAAATCAGATCAGTTACATTGTAATGTAGTAGCCTAATTCTGTTACCTTCAAATGCAGCAAAGCTCCCATGAAAAACCTTCAGCTAACAGATTGCAAGATAGAGACTGATGTTAATCAGCCAACCAAAATTAAACCAGGATTAGCCAAAGCTGTATAGGTTACACTGCAATGGTTTTTTTTTTAAACTCAACTATTTGGATAACTGCCCAGATATCATGTCTACACCCACTGTTCAGAAGTGACATTAAGCCTGCAGAAGAATTTGCTAATAGGTCTGCATGGAAGGGCTCAGACTCGGTGAAAAGCAGCTGGCAAGGACTGAGAAGTCGAGACAACTCGTAACCATGACCATATTTAATCAGCAGCAGGCTCTTACACAAAGACAATAAGCAGTTCATTAAAGTCGCTGCTGAGCTGAAGGCTTGAGCAGGGAAACGTTCTCACACCGAGGCAACAGAACATGAACAAAAACACTTGTGTTTGTTGGAGCCATGCTTGGGTATAGATAGATCGATGGATGGAAAGGCATGGGATGTTTCTAATTTGAATTATAAGTAGTGCTACATGTAACTCCGACAGGGCTTGAGAATGTTCAGCAGCTTTGGAAATTTACAACGTGCATGCATGCCAGGCTGTATTGATTTGTGTAGTGCTGCTGGCCACACATGCCTCTCTAAGCAGGCAGAAGACAAAGGAGTCAGACAGAACGGCCAATCAAACTGTACAGACTGGCTACCGGGCACATTTCACGCCTCCGTCGCCGTGGAAACTCAGCATCAGTTGAGCTCAGGGGGTGACAACAGACCTCACTTTGGAGGAGAGAGTTCGTTTGTGCCCTGGCAGTAGAGTCAGAAGACAAAAAGAGACCCTTTCCTTTCTCCCTGTCCAGAAAAAAAAGAAAGAAAAAAAAAAGCAAACAAGCACTCCCACTGCTGTAAGTCTGCAGCTGACAGCTCTCTCTGGCTCGGAAGCAGTGTGAAAGTCCACCTAAAATAAGCATGAATAGTCTGGATCTGAAGATTATTTGCCTCTCAGCATGTTTGCTTTTAATGAGAGATGGCATTCACACCTTTCAATTGCTATTCATTCCTGCTATCGCTCACATCTCCCCGACACAATGTGCAGCCTTTGTGTGCTGAATTAGAGCTGTATTGTACGTGCAAACTTTCAACCGCCCGTACCGTGATCTCTCATCACGTTGCCTCCGTGCGCACAGAGAAATTCATTTCAGCTTTTTTATTACGGCGCGAGCACACATTGCCATTACCTGGCCTGCTTTATACAGCAGAGTGGAATAAATGAGTATTTAGTGCCATAAATATGTTAACACAAAGCTGACACATGGAGATACACAAAGTTTCGTTGCTGCGGAGCAAAGCAGAGGTTTCCATGTCCGGACAAACAACTTGATGGCTATCTTCTTTCATTATGACTACATTGAACATTTTTTTTCCAGCTTCCTCTGGATGCCAACATTTAAAGCCAGACACACACTGCCTGGGTGAATTAGGATTTTGGTGGTGAAGACGCTTGGGAATGTGTTGTAGTGCGATGCCCGTGCAGGGCAGGCTCTCAGGTCTGCTGAAGCAGCACCAGATGGTGGTTCATTAGATCCTGTGTGTTTGGTGTAAAGTGTGGAAGGAACAGGGCGGATGTTTGCTCCCGTCAACAGCCAGACGTAAAGTCTGGTCTCATCCCTGTATAATGCTCCCAGTCTTGGAGTGCCAGAGCGTCTGGCAAGCAGAGTGATGCTGGGAGGACACGTCCTCCTTTGTTTTATGCTTTCTTTAACTCGTGTAGTTTCTCACTTAATGAGAAATCTAAGTGCTCATTTTAGCACATTGTGTGTTCATACGAGAGCAGAGAAATTACTGTGTAATGCAACCATAACAAACTTTACAAGTAATTTAAATATTGCTTAAAATCTCAGTAGTATTTGGGGTTTTTTCTTTCTTCATTATACGTTTATGGTCATGCTTTACATATACATTTGAATTCATTTAAAGCTTCAGCTTCTGGAGCTGATTTCAATGTTTCCAAACTGCCATTAATCCATAAGATGATCTTTAAGAGCAGCAGTAAAGCGATGAGAAAGAAGAGTTTTCAGATCAAGAAGTGATGAGTCATGCTTTTTTACTGCAAACAAAGCCAGTTTGATGAAGCTGGAATCCCTATTTTTAGATTAGTAAAGTATTTTCCTGAAAAACCAGAACAATTATCAAGCATTAAATTCTTTGACTGATCATTACAAGTGAGTATTCTGCTTAGAATAAAACAGAATATTTATTGGGCATGAAATAAGATAGGGCTACATTTCTGAGATCTTAACCACTGTCATTGTCACAAGTTTGTGACAAATCAAACTGATTTTATGTTTCTTATCCATATATTTGCTTTAACCCACTCTCATTTATTTTTACATTAATCATATTAATCATTATTTATCTTTAGCTATTGTCGTTTATTTATTTAATGAATTTAATTTACTTTTATTCTAGTCTTTATTTTATTTTTTGACAGATTTTTCCAGTATTAACTTTGTTTTTATATAATCATAAAGAAATTCAGGCATTAAGGGGTCAAAAGTTGATTTCAAATTCCAAGAGGAGATTTAAAAAGTGGCTGCCAGTGTTGTTTACTGAGATCCTATAAAAATAATGAGATGACTGAATGTTCCTGGAAGTTGAATCTCATCCACAGAAATCTTTACCACACCATGGGACACACTACATTCTGTCCTGACACGGTATAAAAGATGCACATTCAAAATCCAACAATGCACACTTTGTCTAAATCTATAGAAGATAAACTTTAGCAGCATTACGAATATCATTTTGGCTTTTTGCCTGCCAGGCTTTTTATGTCTCAGCCTTTGGACCTCCGTGACACAAACAACTTATCATTGTGGGTGGTGGTACAAAAACCCGACTACACCTCTTCCAGATGTTTCTGTGGTTTGAGCTCCTCCAGCTGCTCAGAGACACATAAGCTGCCACAAAGCCTGCGCCTGCATTAATACCACTCTTTCTCCTTCCCGCGGCCCATTGACTTCGTCACCTGGTGTGCTGATAGAGGTTGATGATAAGAGGCTGCATGAGAAAGGGCACAATTACAGTAACCGCAAGCTGGAGAAAAACAGGTGCAACAAAACTCTGTCTGTGAGTGAAAATATTCAGCTGAATATTCAGGTTAAATGGTTTTTCTCAGAGGAACACAGGGGAAGAGAGGCACAACAAGCTGCCACATTCCTCCTGTATTAGGGTAAGCATGTGTTTGAACCAGTAAAGCCAGTTTTAAAAGATTTCTAAAAAGATATTTTACTATTTATTGATGACTATTGAAGAATTATGATAAGTTGGTACGCTGGGTACAGAACATACTGATACTTTTTAATCATATGCATCTTTTATTCCTTCATTGTCTGTTATATATGTGAACCCCTAGAAGAGTAGCTGCTGCGTTAGCTACAGCTAATGGGGACCCAACTAAAGGAATGCAACAGGCAGACTGGTACTTGGCTTTGTTTATAAGCTGAGCATTCGGAATGAGACCGGAGAATAAAGACGCTTCCTTTTTGTCCCATTCTTCTCCGATCTTTACATCCGCTGAGAAGCAACCTCGTTTTCAAGTCCTTTTTTAAAACGTCTGACTTTACCATAAAACATCAAACTCTGTGCCATCTTGTTTCTTTACCTTGCAAAGATAACTGTGTGATAATCTGTTTTCCTTGTAAAGAAACGAGGAATCTTCACATGTAAACTAGAGCAACAAATATAACAAATCACTGCTGTTTACTGCAAAAAGATTGTATAAGTCTGACTAAAACTCGACAGTTGTACGTATGTGCATATTGATCTGACTGAAACTGCACAAAATTGGGGCTAAAAGGCAGTATAAGACGATCAGATGATGCATCTGGGGGATGAATTACTTCTGCATGTACAGTATATATTAAATGAGTTGGCCTATAAGGAGAGGTCAAGTGGATATAACCATACTCACAAGGTCACTCAACAAATGATTGACGGAAAAAACACATAAAACTTAGACAATGAAAACTGACTAAACACAGTGAGGCCAATACACTGGTTTGACCAAACCAAATAACACACAAAGAGGATAACAAAATGGATGTTGATAGCTAAACACAAGATCCAACTAACTGGACCTGAACCCCACTCCCGCTTAACCTAGTGAGTCATGATGGGGCCACTGCTCTGTAGGAAGGAAGACGACTCCATGGTAACAGAGAAAGAATAAAAAAGTAGTAATATTAGTACAAATTACCTTTCAGTGTGGCCATGTCTGCACTATGCCAACACTGTAAGACAAAAAAACAGAAAATTACCACAAATAATGCTGAAAGTTGGAGCCTATAAATCAAGTATATTGGATGTGAAACATTAATGAGGTGAGAGTAATATTTTTTTTTCTTTGTTTTGTTTTTACCAGTGTGGGGCTAAAGCCATTGCAACCGTACTGATCTTTGTCATACATTGTAATAGGGTAAAAAACACACCATAAGCATAAACTGTGTCAAAAGCACCTTTTTATAAACTCTGTCTATAATGCAAAGTGGTGTGCATTGCAAAAATGGATTAATAACAGAGAACTGGAGAATAAAACCACTCTAGCTTGATGAGGCCACAGTATTGCACTTATATAATATTGCACACATACGTTACTTAGGTGACATAATAAGCATTGGTCAAGTATTACATCCCACCAGAGAACAGAGGCCCATATGTTGAGCACATATGAAGGCTGGATCAGTTTGTAATCCTTAAAGTAAAGGTCATTCGTCTTAAGATAGCTTTGTCATGCAGATGCATGTAGCTTCAATATGTTTATATTACTGAACACATAATTCATCACTACAAATAATGAAGAGTTCAGAAAGCCAACTGAACAAGTCCACTGATGTGAGAGATAAACAGGATTTTTCATAAATGACCTTGTTGTGCAGATTTGGGACCTAAAATAAGCTATAAAAGTGGATTTGTGCATAGAACAGAATAAAGGTTTATTGTCACTGTTGTAAACAATGAAAACCTGTGTAGCAGCTTCAAGCATAACAGCATTAAACACAATTAATAAATGAAATACATTCACTACGAAAATCATCATATTGCATCATTATTTCATTACAATTTCAGCTGCGTGATCCACGTCAAACTGATCCCTCATTACCATTCAGCTTGCTAGTGGAGCTTTGTTCCCACATCATAAACCTAGCTTTCTCTGGCAGAGGAGGAAGTGAACATTAATTTGTACTTATTGAACCGGCTAATGAACTATTCAGGAAAATACCAACATTCAGTGTTTGCTTCATTGCTCCTGGTGAGTATAAAGTCCTGCTATTAAGCAGACTAATTAAAATCACAAATCAAGATCTTCTGGTTTGTATGTCTTATTAGGGCTTGGAGATGAATGTTTATTTCTTTTTGCTGACATGCAGATGAAGGAAGTATGACCGTCACCATCTGGCATGTAAAGCTGAAGACTAATCCTTGATCAGACTCACAGACAGGGAGAAAAATGGGTATATGAGGCTTGATATAACCAAAATAATTTTTGGTTTTATGGATAG
>JAVQJG010004556.1:0-23477 GCA_036024015.1 Craterocephalus amniculus | reverse complement strand
TTTTAAAATTTTATGTTTTAATTGTCTTTAAGAAAATATTTTTTCTGCTTATTTGTATTTTATTTAATAGAAAAAAAGAGAAAATTACATATTTTATATTTAACAATTATTAAAATTTTTTTTTTGTTTTCATTTCTTTTATTTACATTTTAACCAACCTTTATTTTATGTTCTTATCTTATTTAATTGCATGCATTTTATTTAATTTTATATTTAGCTATTTTAATTTACATTTAATTTTATTGTATTTTATTTCATGCAGCTCTAGTTATTCTAATTCATTCAGGGTTGCGGGGAAGTAGAAAGAACTTCATTTTACATTTAATTTAATGTTACTTATTCAATCTAATGTTATATCTTGGCCCTTGTTATCTCTTGCTCTATCATTTTCTCTTGTTTTTTCCATCGCCTCCTCTTACTGAATGAGCCTTAATGCTGATTTTAGGGATGGAAAATTATCCAGTCTTGTTTTAGTAAGGTAAAGTGTGATATGAGAAGGAATTGTTTCCTTTCCTTACATCTAAGTATGATATAATTCTCATTAGCACATGAATGTGTTTAACATGTTACCAGTAGGGATGCTGACAGCTGGCGGCTGTTTCGCATGTAGAGGTGGAGTTTAGCATGTCTGGGAACGTGACAACCGTTATCAGATGCTGCTCTGCTCCTGGTAACATGTCAGGAATGCTTTCTGCCGCGCCGGCTCTCATAAACACGCCGTCATTGCCACTGCAACTGGTCACTGGCGACTCCAGTGTGACAGAGCCGGCCATTCTTCACATCGATGTTTGGCTCGTCTGAAGAGCGGCCACAATAAGACATTGTTCTCCGAGTCTGCTGCAGTCAACAAAGATGTCATGCTGGAGGACTCTGCGATCATTTTGTGTGTAACCTGGAACAAAATGTCCAGAGAGCCGGTTTTATCCGTATCGTTGTGGTCTGCTCAAGCCTAATTGTGTTGAGGTAACTGCAACCAGAGATGTTCAGCATCTTTGAAAAGAAGTGACACACTTGGATTAAACTGTACAGACAAGATAAGAAAAGAAGATGATGGTCTGGTTTACATGAGCCGTTATTAACTAGTTCCAGTCCGAATCATTAGAAAGATCTCAAATGGCTTTGTTGTTAAACGAACACGTTCCGGCTTGTTTTCCGTGTAAGAAAATGTGAGGTATCATTGCTGATTGCATGTTTTATCATGTTTCCCTGCAGTGTTTCCAATGTGGCGGGGGATCGGGGCCAGTACCGGCGTCGAGTGGAGCCAGGGCTGGGAGCGCTGCTTGAGATGGGAGCCGGACAGTCGAGACCAAGGGGCCAGAATCCCGGCGTTTGACTACCCTCTCTGGTTGGTCCTCTGCCGCGGGGGGCGCGCCAGGCTGAGGGAAGTTTGCCAGAGAGGGAGAGGGGCCATCAGACTTTCCACCGACATGCTGAGCCTCAAGCTTCCCCAGCTGTTTGACATCCATCAGGTCCCCAAGGTAAGGACACACGTCTCTGCTTCTCAAGCCTGAAGGGTTTATATGTTTCCCTGCACACCAGAGTCAGCCTGAGTTGAGAGCGTTCGCATTGATCAAGTCCTTAAACTTGCAAAACCAACATCACTACTAAATCCGTGGACTTTTCACTATCACTTGCAGAGAAAAGCTTCTTATGTAAGCAGAAGGGCTCCATCCAACGCTTAAATTTAGCGTTTCAAAGATGCATTTTGTAAACTTAATCTCTGCATAGAAGATTAGACTTCATTTATCCCACGAACAGGGAAATTCACATGTTACAGCAGCACAAGCAGAAAAAGTGGGAAAAATAAAAAGAATAAATAGATAAAAATAATTGACTAAACATAAAACTACAACAGTATAAAGTGACGGTGTAAAGTGACTGAGTAAACAGTATAAACAGACTATAACATGACAGCCTGATTCAGGTGTTACAGTATGTTGTAGAGTCAGATAGCAGTTGGGATGAAGGACCTAAAAGTTACAAAGCTCTGCCTTTAACTCTAATTTATGTACAATTAAACTAAAACATTTAAACATAAATCTAGCTTCAGTCACCACTGATTTGTTGGGCTGCCATCTTTACCGGGTGAAGCCAGGGTTGGTGGGACTGGGAACTCAGAAAATCTGACTTCCAAGGACAAATCGAACACACCTTAAGAGCCGAGCAGATGGGTATCTCTGTGCAGGTATGAATGGTACCACATTGCCAGATTTGGCTCAAAAGTCTCAAAAGTCCTGGTTCTGCACCTAGAAGACGACAAGCAGAAGTCTCCAAGCGCCACAAGCTTCTGTTGGGTCAGAAGATGTGCCAACGCTGCATGTGTATTTGTTGCTTTTTAGACTTTTCCAGCAAAGTTTGGCTTTAAATCTGGGGAATAAATGGAGATGTTGCTCATTGGGATGACAGTGCTATCTTGTGAGTTTTTGGAAACACTTAACCAGAGAAGTGACGAGAGGCAGAGGACCGGATTACAGACCCTGATGCACTAGTTCCACTTGGACAGATCTGGGAAATGGTCCCTTACACTGGCTACAAAATCCAACTGCAGCCAGTGTTATGATGAGATCTGAGCTGTTTTTGGCTCTTTGTCAAGTCACAAATCTTCCCAAAACAATCCGGCATATAAAAGACATTTCTCAGCATAGTTTAAGTTGCATTGTAATAAACAGAGAAAAGCATCTGCTCTGGATAAAGTATATATTATCGGATCCTTTCATAAGACACCTTCAAAGGATAAAGGATACTCATAAATAGAGCAAAGACCAGGAATGTAATATAGCTGCATAGTAGCAGAGGAAGCATAAAAGCATGAAATATGTCGAGTCGTGGCCGTGCTACAACCACCTGCCTCTGAACTTTACACAGCCTCACACAAAATGGTGTGTATTTGCACACAACAGACAAGCCAACGCTCACACTTCAGCAGGAAAGAAATGTGTTCGCTGGATGGAGGAGGAGACACTGTCGACAGGAGCCAGAGCTCCCTGCATTCGCTGGCATCCACCCTGCTGTGGACACCTTTATCTCATACGTGATAAATAGTTTATGCTGTAAGACTTCTGGATCACAGTCCAGCCATGGGTTCAGAGTTGTGCTCTAAAGAAGTTGTTCATGGTTTTCTGTAAATATTTGACTTTCTGTTTACATCCTAGGTTCTTTCAGTACTCCATTGCTATTGACCTGCTGTGGCCGCTGTCATGGGAAATAAAAGATATTATACTTAACTGGTAATCTCATTTAAAACCAGATAGAGTAGTTTCAATATATTTTAATACAGATGTGCATAAGACCTGTGAAATGTCACCATGTTTAACGTTGGAGTCAGTTTCAGGTGAGGCATGAAGAAGAGATTGCTCCGGCTAAATATTTACATAGTTCTCCACTTCATCTTCGCTTCTTTGCAAATCCAGTATCATCCATTTGGCAAGGAGACGAGACTTCAACACTTCTGCAAAGTAAAAATGAAGTCAGTGATGGCTTCTTATAAATGCATGGAGAAAATGTCTCGAAATGCACCTTAGGCCCCATTTTCCACTAGACAACAAACTGCTAACAGCTGGTAACTTCTGGCTTTTGGGTTAAGGATATCAGGGTTTTGATCTGCATTCAATCCTGCAACAAGCCATAGTTAACGGCTTTTGTTATCATCGATGGAAACACAATGACTTAAATGTTATCTAAGGGTGCTGCACTCAGGGCTACAGCAGTGGGCACAGCTCACTTTTTCTTTATAGAAGCACACAAAAAGAAACAGAACTGACAGATTTTTCATCATTAACAGAATCTGTGGTCCAGCATTGTCTGCAGGATGCATAGTAATGGCATCTTTTCATGTTTTTTCACCGGGAAGCAGAGGTATTAACTGGGTGAAACCTACCTGGAACACTCAGAGTAAACACTATATTACTTATTAAGTTGTTGAGAAAGTGCACCTGCTTTAACAACTTCATAAACCCCCCCGCCTTTGGTGTTAAAACTGTAATTTATAACCGTAAATGTAATTTGTAACCGTATTTATATTTACATAAATAAAAGGAAACAGTGCTGTCTGGATGCATCTCATCTTTAAAAAACTGATATCTATTTTTTCATCAAGGACTGATGCATCAGTGTCGCAGATGAGTCATTTTTATGCATCAGCTGCATCTTTTCAGCTCAAAGACTCATTAACCTGCTGCTGTAGCTCAGTTGGTTGTTGGTTCAAAGATTTATTAGCAGTTGATTCACACATTTACTGTCACACACATTACTGAGTATTTTATGTGTGCGATCACTTTAAAATCATCCATCCATCCATCCATCCATCCTAGATAGAAAGAGGGATAAATGGTAACTTTGCTCCTGGTCATTAGATTGTGGAAATTATCTGCGCTCCTGTCCACTTCAGTGGGATTCATCCTAAGGTTATAATCCACCTGAGTGGTGGGCTGTAGTTCCACTGAACCGTGTCACATGTGCTTAAAAGTAGTTTTGTGAAAGTTTCTGAGACTCTGCTCAGTCAGACCATGCTATCGATCTTCAGGTGTTCAGGGAGGATGGCATCATCTCTGGATACCGTCACCCGCGGAGCTCCGCCCTGGACTGTGTCCTCAGCAGCTTCCAGTTGAACAACGAGACGGTCAACATCTGGACCCACTTCCTGCCGACATGGTGGGTGCTAACATGCTAAAGCATCATTTAAATGCATTGTAAATCCCAGCTGAAGTAGTCTGCATACATTTCAGGATGGATTTAGTTTGGGATTTAAGGAAAATCCTGCCTGAAGATGCAGGAAGTCTGACATCTTTAAACACAGTGAGATGTAGTTTTATTGAACCGTATCTTTCAGGTACTTCCTGTGGCGTTTCTGCCTTCTTTGCTCCACCATGAACTTCCTGAGCGACAGCTACACCTGGCCCCTCCTGGTCTACATGTTGGTCATCTGTATTTACCCCTTCACCTCCAGCTGTGCGCACACCTTCAGCACCATGTCCCCAGAGTCTCGCCACATCTGCTACTTCTTTGACTACGGAGCTCTCAGCCTCTACAGCCTGGGTAAGACATGGCCTGGAAGTGGTTCGGTTTGCTCTCAGGATGTTAAAGACACGCTACAGAACTTCTAGACTCTTATCTCTTTCCCTTTTTCTTTTTCTCTCTTCTTCTAATGATGTCATCTTGTGTTTCCTTGCTGAATCAGCCACGGTGCGCATTCTTGGGTACTGTGTTTGTATCATTTGTCGTCATGTGACGGGGTGTTATGCATTTAAAAAGTTGTAGTGTGGTGTCTCAGCCTCAGGACATGCCAGGCAGCAATGGCTCCAGAAAGGTGGGAAAGTTACATGCATACATCGATCTTTAAAGCTGTAAAATTTACCCTGATGACAGAAGGGGTGACTGATGAGTAGTTATTCATTGACACCTGCAGAAAACCTGTACAAAACCACACAGAATCCAACAGAAAATGCTTCATAATCCATCATTTACAAAGTTTGAATTGTTGCTGAGCATGCATATTGTATGTGGATGTAAATGAAACAATAATCACGTTTGTATTTGTTCTGTTAGTTTTAATATTTAGAGATAAAAATAGAATATTGCATCTTTTTCTAAACTTTGTTTTGTTAGTCACTAAAGTCAGCTGTTTGGAAAAGTTTGTAGGTAAATAACTGAAGTTCAATTACCCACAAAAACTTTTTGATGGAATCTTAAGCATCAGAAAAACAGTGTTGATCATGTTATAGCATCTTGCTCTTTACATCTTTGACCTGAAAATGGATTTATTTGGTGTGGAAATGAGAAGTTTTAATCATGATCTTTTCTTTTAAATGGATAAATGAAAACCATCTTAAAGGAATTTAGAATATGATGAGCAGAATATGAAGACATTCCTGAACTGGAACATTTCCTCAAACAGGAACTTTGGGACCGCGTAAACAATCGAAGTTGGGCCGTTTGAAGGAGGCTGTCTTACGTGAAAGTCTGCAGACAGCATGAATGTAGAACAGCTGGTTTACTTCTCTATCCTAACTTTTATCTTATCAGGCAGAAAACCGATAAAAAAATTTTTCCAGAAGCCCCAATAAGATAAAATGTTTGCACTGTTTGACTTGCAAATTCTAATAACCGTCATAGTTAAAGCGTTGCTTTTTATTATGGCATATTTACATGGAACCTCCAACTGGGCGTGATAATATTTGTGTTCATTCGTCCTGATGAGAAACACACAGTGTTTGCTTGTCCTCACTGTTTACTTCCCGTTGTGCAACTGCAATCCAGCAGTAACATACCTGGTCTGCAAGAACACAGAAATGGCTTGTTGCCTATTTTCCTCCCTCTTTGTGGCTTTCTGAGTGATGTGCATTTTCAGGATTGCATGGACTATTTGAATTTCAAATTGATTTTACTGGAGGTAATTCTTTCACAATATTCTACTACATGCTCTCCATTCTGTGGACTATAATTTTTTTGCAATGTATGTAAATCTGAAATGCTATTTTATATGAGCCTTTTGGAAATGTTTTGATCACTTAAACCAGTGGAGCCCATGTCCAGGCCTGGAAAACTACTATCCTCTTAGACATGTCCCGTCTCCAACACACCTGAATCAAATGAATTGCTCATTGCCAGGCCTCTGCAGAGCTGAATGACATGAGGATGAGGGAGAGTTTGTCTGACTCGGGTGTGTTGGAGAAAGGACGCATCTGAAAGTTGCATGATTGCAGATCCAGAGGACTGGAATTGGGCACCTCTGCCTTAAAAGGTGTTCAACACCCAGTTCTTGGAAATCTAAGTCCAAATAGAGGTAAGAATTTCTGGAGCTTTTGTCACACCGGACAGAAAAACACAAAAACGTACACTTAAAGTAAAATATTTTCTTTCATTTATTACAAAATTCGAGTTTTGAATAAGTTTCCGGTGTTTGATTTCATCTGCATGGATGACAACAAGCTTTTTAACATGCATACGTTTATATAAGGAATCTATAAAAGCTAAAGATGTAGATTCTCATTATCTTGTAGTTTGGTGGCCCCTGGTGTTTTAATTAGGAACTGCGCTTGCAGACAGCGTTTTCTAACTTGCTGCATTCAAACCTGCAGATGAAGGCTTTTCATAGTTTACACTGAAAATATGTTCAGATTTTTTAATTTTGTCATTTTTAAATGTGTATTAGGTCATTATTTATGCAGCATTGAAATTATTAGTTCATTAGTTAGTTTTTCATTTGGAGGAATGGTAAAGTTTAAAGTATTAAAGATGATAGATTTATATGCTCAGTGCTCCCAGTGATGTGCTGTTTTACTGAATCTCATAACACTGAACAAAACTTAAAAACCTGAAAATATTCCGAAGAAAATGAGCTGCGATTTTGGCTCTTTATGAAAGTTTTGGTTTTTCTCCAACCAGAGGATAAGGATTTATTTCCATGATGGAGACTATTGAACTAAAACCTCCCTAACTCTCTTCTGTTTCCTTTTATTGGACATAAAGCTCTTTTATTGTTCTTTGATTTGATAAAAGCTCAGAGCTACTGCATCACGCCGAAGACACTTTTACCCTGAAAGTTTTATTTTTAGGGGAGCATGAAATTTTCCACAGTCAAGTCCACTTTTATTTGTATAGCGTGTTTTAACATGGCAGCTGCCAGTATAAAGCACTGAACAGTAGTTAAAAACAAAAAACAAAAGAAAAAGTCACAAGAACAAAAATGAAAACATTAAAATACAATCTAAAAACAATACAAATAGTAAAACAAGAAATGATGAAGAATAAAACCAAGATATGTGCCATTTCATTTATCCTTCACTTGTATCACTGATGTTTTCCAAAGACTTTGCAGTTGCAGAGATGTATGAAAATAAAAAAATAGGCACAAGCCTCACAGATGTTTGGGAGAGTTTCAGCTTTATATTCTGCTGTTGAAGCCAAGCCGTGACTGTGCCAGGTTGTGTAACATGGGCTCATTTACATGCTTAGAGACGGCCGTGGGGAACTAATGGAAGATGTAAATGTGTGAACAAACCCCCCACTTCTCTCAGCATGCCTCAGGTGTTGGACGCTGTGTCTGTGTTCAGGCTGTGCCATAAGCTACGGCTGCTACGTCATGCCAGACTGCTGGGTGAACAGTTGGCTCCATCAGCATTTTGTTCCCATCGCCGTCGGAAACACGCTGTTCTGCACCAGCATGTCCTGTTACTCCAGGTGAGGACGTTCAGGCTGAGAAATTCATCCTTTTTAATATCTGACCTGTAAGTGAAATTCCCGTCTGTCTGTAGGCGGGGAGATCAGGCTTGGATTCTTGTGTATAAGCATCAAAGCCATCATTGTTTGTTTATATATAAAGCTAAAGTTTAGTCCTTGAAGGCAGCATTGGGGGTAAAAGGACAAACCAGTGAAAGCACCACGCCAAGGCCAAATGTTGCTGCTGTGATGACATGTCCGTGGCAGACTGTGCTGAGACAAAGTCTGATATGAGGGGGGGGGGGTTTCTCTGCGCAGGTTTCTGGAGTTGCAGTCCCCGCAGAGAAGCAAGGCCCTCCGAACAGCAGCGTTCGTCCTCCCGTTCCTGTTCGACACGGTCCCTCTGTTTTACAGGGTGAGTCCTTCCGGCTGCATTTTTCCTGAATTAAAAAAAAAAAGCCACACTGTTGAGGTTTGTGTGGTTATGTAAGAGCTCCGAGCTTTAATAAGTCTAACAGGACTTTGGCTCATTTCCCCACAATCTGATTTCCTTTCCTAATCTAATATTGGTGCCATCAATTAATTCCCGTAATCCCCCGTGGTGATTACATTTACCATTATGCAACTGGTCTGCTGGTGGTTTAACTGGGTCAGGAATGCTGTGACTCTGATCTGGATGTGGTGTGTTTAGATTCTGCTGTGCTGCGGGGGAAGCTGCAGCCCGAGCGACGCCCTGTCCAGCCACTGTTACCACCTCCTCTTCGCCTTCCTCACCTGCTTCCTGTTTACTTCCCACCTGCCGGAGAGGCTGGCCCCGGGGCGCTTCGACTACATCGGTATGTTTGCTACAGTTTATAACGGCTTCTATTTCCTGCAAAGGCAAGTAAAAGTCGTTGGATTACGAGGCAAGCAGACGTTTGGGATTATTAGAGCGGGATCGGTTTTCCTGCAGAGCTGCTGTCGTTCTCAGTGTCGTGGAGATTTTGCCGCTTATTGACATGACGGCATCACAACCCCTTTTCTTCCTCATGCTCAGTTTGAACTTCAAGACATCTTCAGCATGACTGAATGCCGTCATGTGATTGGCTGATTAGATATTATAGACTGTAAAATGAATGGAGGAACCTTTAAAACCAGGCGACTTGCCGGTTTCTGATGAGCTGAACAGAAGCTCAATGGGAGGTTCCCACCTTCACCATCTTGGTACTGTCATTAGTCCCATGAGTCCTGGAAAACCCCAAAA
This sequence comes from Craterocephalus amniculus, assembly GCA_036024015.1. Taxonomy (NCBI): domain Eukaryota; kingdom Metazoa; phylum Chordata; class Actinopteri; order Atheriniformes; family Atherinidae; genus Craterocephalus; species Craterocephalus amniculus. Next base: position 14,077 of record JAVQJG010004556.1, on the reverse strand, counting down.
GGCCTACGAGTAGCGCTAAGAGGGGTTCTGAGCGTGGGGAGGGATGATTGACAGCCATCAGACTCTGAGCTACATGCTAACAAAGCTAACCTGGAGCTAACGGGAACTAACCAGCAAACAGAGGAAAAAGGGGTTAAGCTAAGGCAATCAAAAGGACACACCCCTAATAATGAGGAATTTAGGATTAAATAACATCTAAACGATTGAGTCAGAATGTTTTCCCTCCCCCCACAGGTCTCATGAAAGTAAACCTGAGCTTTTAAAGCTAAAATGTTTTTTGTACTAGGCTGTAAACATTTTTAATTCTGCTGTAAAGTTGGACTTTTTAACACAGGAGTCTATGGGGAATTATTCTGTTTTGCAGCAGGACCTAGTGGAGGAGGGGGGAACTGCTATTTTAGGCACTTCTGCATTTGCTTCACGTTTCTAAGCCAGAGGTTGCTGCTTGGTTAAAAGCCAATAAATACGTGGACCTTATAAAATTCAGATTATTTTTATAAAAACTCATTAATGTCTTCTTCAGTTCAATTCAAAGCTCATTAATTCAGAATGAATAAACAAAATAAACAATTTGACATTTATGAGACTATGTATTTTCCTAGATAAGTGCATATTTATTAATAAATGACTAGAGTTGAGTGAGAAACATTGAAATATTGAACATAAGATGATGTCGGAGCCTTTATTCACAGCCGTAGGTGATCTCTTCAGGACAATGATGACTTAAATCATGATGATGATGTACAAGCTGTAACTGTTAAATGTAAATGAGGATGGAGACAGGAACGAGCAGGTATTATGTACTTGTGTTACTGCCTGCTTGAAAACCAAGAAAAGAGCCCTCAGTGAAGCTGAGATGCTTCAGAAAGATGCTTTCAGACACTTGAGACGCCATAGAAATGAACTGAACTTGGAGAAACTGCAAATGTCCACAGATGTAGATTAAAAGAAGAACATTTTGAGACGTTGAACTGTAATTATGAACCATCTGGCAGCTTTTATTTGATATTTCATGGCTGGAAAACAAGTTGAGTCTGTCTGAGTACAGGCTGCTGAAAAGAACGGCTCCTGAACGGTTGTTGGACGAGTGAGAGTTAAACTGGGGAAATGTCTAAATCTAACCCCTGATAATATTAACTAAAAACATAATTAGTATGAACATGAAGGAAAGTTCTGTGAATGTGAATCTTTTCTGTTAGATGAAGTATCAGCAAGTATTCAGAGCTGCATGTAGAAAAACGTCGGACCGACTTCTGTAGTCTCTTTACTTCTCTAAAGAAAGTGGGGCTGATTACAGAACAAATCTTTCTTCTTGTTGGGATTTTCTTCTGCTTAACATGCTTGACATTTTTTATTCATTTATTCATTGTAACAGGACAAAAAGCGAGTGGAAAGAAAAATGTGAGCTTTAATTTAAATTCCAGAGTTGATCTAGAGGATTCGCGAGCCTGACTGGAATCTGTGGCTCGCTGTGTAAACAGTGACCCCACCAAAGAGTTTTCCTACATAACCTGGTTTTATGTGTTCATACATTTTCTTAAGAAGCAAATCGAGACTGATATGGTGAAGAAAAAGCAGAGAAAAACTGGTCCTGGTTCATGTCTGTGCTGGATTTGTTCAAGAATATACGCTTCTTTTTACTCCACCTGTCTAGTTTCTGCACCATGCTGAGATATGCTGTATGACATCTCAATGGGAATCACCTTTTTGCTGCTAAAATCCTAGTTTTTGTCTGTCAAACAGTCTTTTCTCTGCTGTTTTTCATAGATGCACCTAAAGGAACTGGAACAAATCAACATATTTCATCACATCAATACAAAAAGATTCAAGTAAAAGACTTTGTCCCTGTCTGCCAGATCTTCTTTCCCCTCTTTAACTATAAAATAACATTAATAGTGGTAGTAATGGTAATAATGTTAATTTCATTATATATTATTATTAATATTTTTGTTAATAATAAAAATAATAATAAATAATAATAAATAATAAGTTCCCATACAATTATATTTGGGTGTATGAAATTAATAAAATTAATTTCTTAACTAGATTAAGTAAATGAAAAATTAAGTCTTTATTTATTCACCTCCCTTTATTCTTGAATATTCTTTTAGAAAGTTTAATGACTTAATGAATATTGCAACAACTTATCTGTTTTTAGTTCTTCAGTTTTTACCCTGCAGGGGTGAGTGTTGCAAAAATGTTTTTTTATAATGCTAGGTTGGCTTTACATTGCCTTTTACATCACAGAAGGCTATAGTTAAAAAAATATATTAAAAGAATTACTGAAAGCTTTGATAGTTGTTTTTTTGTTTGTTTGTTTAAAAAATTGATTCAATTCAGAATAAAATCCATAAAGTACATTTCAGTTGGGATGAGATTTGATGTTTTGATAAATGATTTTTCATACATTTTTCTTCCACATTTTCCCACATTTTTATTTATTATTTAAAAAGTCCTTTATAATTAGTCTGGTTGGTTTATTGGACTGAAATGAGTTTAAAAAGCATCCAATGCCCACAAAACAAGACTTTCAGAAAGTCTGGAGGACTTTTGTGTTGAGATTTTAACTGTCTGGCTGCATCAGGAGGAAAAAGTAAAGAGATGAGGGTTGCTCAAGACTTTCACACAGGGTATAAATTTACCCATAAAAGTGATGAATCATAGAAAATGCCTGTCATCATCCTGCCTGACGGGCAGCATGTGATGTCGCCGACTCCTCTCCCGCTGCAGGCCACAGCCACCAGCTGTTCCACGTCAGCGCCGTGGTGGGCACCAGCTTCCAGATGGAGGGCATCATCGCCGACATGACGTCGCGGAGGGCGTGGCTCCAAGCCCACGGGGCCGTACCGTCCTTCCTCAGCACCATCGGGGCCCTCGCTGTCAGCCTCCTGCTCAACCTGGGCATCATCGGCATCTTCAGCGCCCCGCTGCTATGGAAACCGCGCCACGGCGCCGCCCAGCAGCACACCTCAGCGGCCTGCGAGTGCAAGGAGCAGTAAGCTGGGCCGCTTCCCAGTGGACAGGTTGGGCTCGTCCCTCAGCTTTAATGCTGAGGCGGCGTCTTGTTGATGATGGAAACACTTTTCTAACTCCTGACGTGTGTGTGTGCGTGTGTGTTTACTCAGAAGCTGATGACCCACATGTATTAGCTGTTTTCTGTGCATGAGCCTGAAAGCGAGGTTGTTTTGTTCAGATCGTCCGTGGGTTGAAGGAAGCTCGCTGCTGTAACACAACGCACACACACAAGTGCCTTATCATTACCAGTGTCCCATAAATCAGCTTTTTAAATGTCAAACTGGAAAACTTGCAGGGATTCTTCTGTTGATGAGACCCGAATCGCCTTTATTATTATTTTTTTAAACGTTAATGATTCACTGAAGAATCCCTGGGAACCGGAGCCGTCGGTTGGTTGGTCGCGGTGGCGGCGCTCGCTGTACGTGAAGCAGCTCTCGTCCAAACTTTACATAATATAATGCAGATTGGATTGCCAGCTCTTAAACATCCACCTATTGATTCCACTCCGCGCTGACTGGGATTGATTTTCAGACCCGTGCGGTTCTTTTTCTGATTGCCTGCCTCATTATGAACCACACAATCTGCCCTCAACAGGGGAGGAAAGAAAAAAGTTACTCTGAGGTGGTGATTAAAAGACAGGTCCACTTTTATAACATTATGTTCCCATGGTAACCCTATAGCACTCTCTTGCCCCCTGAAGGTTTCAGACAATTTACCGTCGGGAGAAAATTGCTTCATTCTTCTCCTCTGTCCCTCCTCGTGTGGTGAGATCCACCAGCTCGGCTCCGGCCGACCAACCAGAAAACGGAAACGGCGAGAAAACTTTAAGTGGACGCGGAATTTAGTCGTTATTAATGTTAGTGTTGTTTTTGTTTTTGGGGCATATTTGTACATAAATATTCCAGCGACGCATCAATAATCCTCCATGTGACTGTTTACATTTACCACTGAAATAATAACTGTCCTATCTATTTATAGAGTTGTTTTTTATATTTATTGCTTGTTTTAGGTGCATAAACATTTTGAACTCCACATTACTGAAGTTGCTTCATCATATGAGGTAAACAAGGGGGGAAATCACTTTTCATACAAAATACTCTGTTGATTCCAGGATATTTCTATGAAGAAAAAAGCTAATTTTTTTCACTTATTTAAAGTGACAATTTTTTCATTTTAATGGACTTAATTACCTGATAATTCATCCCTAACGATGCCATAATATATCTAGTTTATTCAGGCTAGTGAGTGGAGGGTGGTGTCGCACATCATCACATTGTATTAACACTGACTCACCGTAGCTGCAGGTTTCTGACAGCTTTCTTGGAAAACGGAGTAAAACCTGTGACTAAAAATGTTTACTAGCACAAACACACACCTTTTCCTTTCATTAACGCCAGTTCTTCCAGCTCACACGCCACAGGAAACGCACTGCTAACACACTCTGTCGGTAGAGGCTCAACAAGAGGGGAAATGTACGTGATATTATGGGATTGAGGTGTGTTTCCAGGTCCGTGTCGGACGCTGAGGTGGAAATTTTGAATGTACGATGAATGTGTAGCATCACCGAGCACACACACACATACACACACACTTTTATATCAGAGCACTTCTTCGTCTTTGTCAAGGTTAGTGTGCAGATTGTAAAAGTTGCATCATCTGCCACGTCGCAGACCAAACAGCCGTCATTTCCCTCCGGATTTTTATCTCCACTCCTGCTGAGAACGCATCGATCTCCAAAGTCTCTGTGGTTCTCACGTTACAGCGTTCCTCCGTTTGACCCTCTGATTCCCGGAATCGCAGCCTTCCTCACTGTGGACACAAACCCCTTCATTTGGTTCGTTTCCATCCCGCGTGCTTGCGGCTGCTCGACGGCTCCGGCGTGTTTCCGAACCCCAACAAAGCTGATCAAACTGCAGACCGGATCACTGTTGCAGTTTTACCGTGTTAAAGTGGACATGTTGGTGCAGGCTGCAATCATCAGCACTTACCTTTTGAAGGATATTTGATCATGCATGATAGAAAGCAAAAGAGGGGGAGTCATTCGATACTTCGAAGACTTCAGTGGAAAAAAAATGTCATTTGGTGCCTTTTTTATCTTTTATACAGCTTGTCCTGTGATGCTCTGTTTTAAGAAAGAAAAGTAATTTCTCTTAAACTGTATAATATTTGTGTTTTTTGCTGTATAATTTGTAATTGTCTGCTTTGTTCTATTAGACTTGTGTAATAAATTAAGGCTTTTATAAATGTATTATTTGTCCTTTGAATCATTTCACTCAGATTTAGTTTTGAATTATTTTTAGGTTAATTAAGCTCGGTTTAGTGTTTTTGTTGGTTTAAAAGGTGTTTATTTTCAGATAAAGAAATTTGAAATGGTAAATATTTGGTTCATTTTACCCAAAAACAGAAAAATCCTGAATATTGTTTATGAAGATGTCATCCAACAGGTGAAATAGGCAGTGCATGTAGGCGACCAGCAGAGGGCAGAGCAGCACAGCCGGTCTGCGTTTTATCTTTAGGCGATGAACTTGGATAGGAATCGAATTAAACAGGATAAAACTCATTAAATCTGCTATGAAATATGATTTATTACACAAAACAAAGAAGCATTAAAGTGAGATCCAGACTCTCTTGTCTCAGGCGGCCTAAATGAAGCATAAAGCTGTAGGACCATTGAATACAATTCCACAAACGCCTTCCAAAGAGAGAAGATTTTTTATTTCCAAGATATATAAAATGTTTTGTTTTTTAAATTAAATGTCATCTTTCATCCTTTTGACCCATTAGCTTGCTGCAGTTTCCCCTCAGTGTGGACAATAAACTGATTAACTATTAGCAGTAGAGGCAGACCGCAATGAATCGCCACTGCTATTACCATGAAAGAAATAATTATCAGGAGAAATCAATATCCTGTGTGGACATTATTCGCTGAGGTGAAGAGCTGAAAATGAAAGTTTCCTGCTGCACGGCTCTGATAGGCCTTCCATTTAAAAAGTGGCCTCATTTCCAGCTCTTATTATTATTTTACTCTATATTCCGTCTCCAAGCGGGGTGGAGCTTCGAGTGCTCATTAAAAAGCTTCATTCTGAAGCCACAAAGGAGGGGGGGGCACTACAGAGCTAACTAATCCTATCTGGCCCAGGATCTGGTTGTAAGACACTAGAAGAAACAATAAACCAGACATGAGTCCTCCGAGTGTTTTCACCCCCCAGCACACCAGAGATGGAGAGAGAGAGAAAGGGATGATAGCATTACTCACAATCCATTACCTCTCCCTAGAGATGCTCTGCATACAGAGTGATGGAGCGAGGGAGGGAGGGTGGCATAACGGGGGAAGGAAGAGGGGCTCTGTTTTTGATGAAATGTGATTATTCCTTATCAATAACGTGGCGGGTTGCTGCCTGGTCGGTCCCCGGGACAGAAGGTCCTGAATGGCTTGTTAAGATGTGGAAGAGCGCGACTGAACGAGCGGCGGCTTCTTTTTTAATCAACTTTATTTATTTTCCAGAGCAGACAACATACAAAGTGCTGGAGCAAGAATACATGGAGATATATACTGTATATTTTCCACATTAATACAGGATATGTACATTCAGTATTTATACAACCCTCCCACCCCCCCCGTTTGGCTTTTTGGGTTGAATTTTTTTACCTCTTGTAGTTTTTGCCACGGTGGTGGCCTCGCCTTGCCTCCAGTGTCACTTTCAGCACCATCTGTCCCTCTCCTCCTGGAGTCTGGCTTGAATCCATCTGTTGCCCGTCTCAGGGTGTCGCCTCCCCTCCATCTCGCTCCTGTACCGGATTTCACTGCAGAGCTTTTTTCTTTTTCTTTTTTACAGAAGCAACTCTTTCTGCAGCTCTTTGGAAATGTGTTCGTATTAAATGTAAACACAGTCGGTAATATACTGCTAACACCTTCTCTGCTAATTCTGTCTGAAAAATAATCGTATAATACACTGAGCTGGACTCAAACAAGCTTATTTACATGTATGAGAATCTGATGGTGTGCTGTACAAATGACTTTGTAATATACGGTTTGGTTCTCCCTCCTGTTTTCTAACGGTATGAGATGCACACCGTACCCATGCACGTTCCTCCATCAGCCTGATCCCACTTCAGATAAACAGCAAACACTTTGGTAAACATTTGACATTTTCCAGAGAAACACGGGGCAGTAAACTGGTCCAAGCTAGAATTAAAGTCATAGTGGAAGAACGGGGAAATAAGTGATGAATAAATAAAGCTAAAATCCAAAGGGAAGGGATTGAAGTCTTTGATCTGGTGGTTTTAGCCCAGGATATCCAGGTAAACGGGCGGGTTCTTGACCAGGGCCAGCAGGCGGCTGTGGATGTCCTTGATGACCATCCTCTGCTGGGGCTCCCTCTGCCAGCAGCCCTGCATCAGCAGGTACACCTCCTTGGGGCAGGTGCGAGGCCTCTCCAGCTCTCGGCCCTGCGTGATGCATTCAATGGCCTGTCAGGGCAGAAAGGTAAGAGACAAAATAAGGATTTAAGACCCTAAATGGATCAATCGTGATACTTAAGGTCTCTTTATGAAACCGTTTTTCTCAGATTTCCATGTCTGCAGCCTCAGTGTAATTATTTAAAAACTGAAGCATTCAGTCTCACAAAGCAGAAGATGTGTTCTGATGTATGGATCCGGTGATTTCATTGAGTAAGCCACCCACTGTGGCTGGGGAGTGAAACCATGAAGAGCCTGATCCTCCGGTGCAGGCGACATTTATAAGCAGTGAGCCATTTAACCTCTTCATGGCAGCATGAGCTCCGGCCGATACAAAACATGTTTGCACACGCTGGGAAGCAGCAATCCTGACGCATAAGGTGGCAAATGGACAGGGAGAAACTCGGTTAAAAGACTCTACCAAGCATCACAATCCAAATGAAGCGCAGTTCAAACGCCATGAAGTTCTTCGGGAAAGTAAGAAAACCCTGAGAACGTGGTTTTCTTTAGCTGAAAAGGTTCATGCTGGATCTGAGGACGATGCCAGGACACGCAGATCATTGCTCTTAGTTTTGGGTGACTGGTCAGGATGCCCTGCTGTCGGCTAAACGTGTTTTCAATGGGCCAATGAGCATCAAACTGGACTCAGAGCACTGAAAGATGAAGGCACAACATCTGGATGCTCTACTGGAAAACCGGGAACCCACAGGGGCAGAGTCCTGCTGGGAAACTTTGGGTCCTGCTGTCTATATGTTATTTAGCATGTACCTTTACCTAGATGTCATTGCTTTGAAGGTACACCATTTGTAGTATTGTCCTTTCCTGACAGCAGCAGACTCATGCACACTGATACACAGTCCAGAAATAGTTTGACATGATGGACGTGAGCAGATTGAAGTGTCCACTTCACCTCCAACTCCATCAGACCTCAGTTTATTGGACATCTGAGGCCTGCCATGGACAAAAAGGCGTACTTACAGAAGTCTAGTGGAGTCCATGGTTTCTCATGTTTTGGCTGATTGGTTTTGTGTGATTAGTTCTTTTTAACTTTTCAGTTTGGCTTTCAAGCATCTTAAATGTCTTCATGTTGGAGAAAGTTGGAAAACACTCAAATATGATCCTAATAATAGTTCCGATGTAACTTTTAATACAATATGTTGATAAAAACTAAAGATGAAAAGAAAAGCTATCTTTTGTGAGCTAAGAAGACTGTAAAAAAAATAATAATAAAATCATGTTTTCATGATATAAGAGAATTTATATCCCACTCAGCAGGTCCCCCTTGTTGCTTCTCCGCAACAGTTTGACTGTAGGTAGGGAGAATGTAGTGAGTTGCAATTCACAATTTGCTCCACTAGACGAACACAGTAGATCTTTAAATGAACTACAAGATTCAAATATGATTTTGCTAATTAACACTTATATGAACAAAATAAACTGATTCTATAGTTTGTGAGAAAAAAGGGCAAAAAGGTATCAAACAAAGGAAAAACGGATGTAAAGTTTAAGTCTGTAAATGCATGGCTGACAGAAAGAAACTATTTAGATCAAATTAAATGTAATATTGAAACAAAAGGGATTTTACCCGATCTAATACAGAAAAACAAGGCTTTTTGATTAAAATCTTCTGGTTGAACCAAGGACAATATTTTGTAGATAACAGCCTCTCTATCCACAGATTCCCCAATCCGTGTCCATTAGCCGCGACCTCGGGGACAAACGAGAGCCAAAATATGAATAACCTCCAGCTCAGACACTAATGGCTGCAGTTCACACGCTCTCGCTGCTCAGTGAATAAATCAGTGCGGAGGATGAGAGGATTTCCTCACACTCTCCATCTGAATGGTCACTAACTCCATCGCCTCCCTGTTGTTAACCTTTGCCTGATCCAGTGAACAGAAGAGGCCTGTCAGCCAAATAAGCCGTCCGTCCCGCAGCTGAACACAGACTCATAAAACACACACTGTCGCCATCTCAGTAGTTCGGGATGATTTATCTCCGTCACCGAGTATTTAGGCAACATGATAATTTCACCTGTCCCTCATTGGGCGAGACGTATTAGGATAACGAGGTTATAGCTCAATCGCCCCAAGCAAAAATGAAGCCAATGAGATTAGGATTGAGTGCAAAGGAAAAGTGATCCACCCTGGTCTTGAAAGGAGAGAGGGTTACGGCCTGTAATAGCAGCGCTGTGGTCGCAGTGGAGACCCACTTCTTGGTGCTTAAGCTGAAAAGGCTAGACTGGACTGCCCTTAATTACTATGAACTTATTGATTAGTTTCAGAGTGCAGAGTGTCCAGAACAGTAGTGAACATGTTATGTTCTTAAAGTTTAGATTATGGGAAACATGTCAGGCTGAATTATTTGCACCGTTATAGTTTTAAAAGTTTAGTTAATGAGTTGATTTAACTAAATTGAGTAGAAAAATAAGATTCAACAGCTAAGCTGCAAACATTTGGGAAAAATGGCCTTTGATTTGCCACTCAGATTCACGCTAGATTTTTTCGTATATATGACTCGATGCAAACAGTAAAACTGGCAACCGTGTTAAAGCTCTTTGGTTAAACTTGAGTTGACATGAAATTAAAGCTATAAGCAGTCTTTTCAGGTTTTAAAGCCTTTTATTTTAGCTGTCTGCTAATTTGTTTAAACTATAAAGGCCATGGCAACAACTTTTTGGGTTCAAAAACACTGAGTAAAGTTGAAAAAGGGCTGTTGCGTCATTCCTTTCGGTGCGTATTTTAAAGAAATTATTTGTTTGACAAAGGTCATTTTTGAAAATGAATATGAAAGACTATAAAAAACACATGATTTAACAAATACATATTTTTAAAAAACATGTACATTCTGCAAAAGATTCCTCCCCTTCCAATATAGAAAAGGGAAAATTCATAACAATGATTCAAATAACTAAAGACTGAAAAGTTATATTAAATTTTCAAAATTATAATTTAGTGAAATAAGACATTGTTTTTTAGTTTGAGTTGAAAAAATAATTAATAAACCCCCCTAAAGAATACAGTTCAGGACCAATGAGGGCACTTTGCTGATGAGCAGTGGGCCAGAATACCTGTGGACAGGTGTAGAAGTTCCAGAAAAACACCTGATTGCAGTGATCGCATCAAAGGATTGTTCAGCTAGATATTAGATTATGAGTGACGTGAATTAATTTCACATCCCTGTTTTCAAAAAATACTTCAGTTGAACCACAATACATAAAAATGTCATGATTTTTATCACATTTAAATAAATTTTTACTTTAGTCAGTTTCAGCTTATTTCAGTAACATCAGTTTTTTTCCTTCTTCAATGGAAGGGTAGGAATCCTTTGCATCCAAGTGTACATCTATACACACACATATACCTATTATCCTTAATCCAACACATGCCTGTTAAACACATTTATCCTGGCACCAGTATGCATACGTTAGCTGCATTCATATCCATGTACACTTTGTAAACTCATACATAAACTCATACATACACATATACCTATAGAAAATATGGACCTTCCCTTTCATCAAGTACACCCACACACATTACAAAGCCAGTGTAAATGAGAGGAAACAAACAATATCCTCATAACAGCACAACCCAAGAAGTCCCTCGTCTCTGTACCTCTTGAAAATAATATCTTTGTAAATTTTCTTCTGTACTTTTGTTGCTTTTCAGATGTCACTTCTGTTTTTATTTGTAAGACCTTCCATACAGAGTCACCAATTTCCAGCAGAACTTGCCACAGAAATACTAGTTCCTTTAATAGACGACAGTGAACATCCCAAATAACATTTTTCAGTTTTGTTAGTAATATTCACAAGAAACGTTTTGTTTTTTAAGGAGAAAAATACAGAAAATACCCAAAAATGCATATTATAGATTTACGAAGAGGAAGCGGCTCTATTCAGCAACAGTCTTTATTATTTGCCTTAATGTGAGATGATAAAACCATGCATACATTAAGTGGTAATAACCGTTTTTTTCCCTTTTAGAGTTTCAAGATAAGATTAAAATGACCTGAATTACTGACAATAAACACAAAAAAGAGAGAAAGTTCCCCTGAAGTCCATCATATGAACTCAAAGACAGCAAACATAACATCCACCTCACCTCGCTGTTGGACAGCTGATACCAGGGCTGTTTGCCGTAGGTGAAGATCTCCCAAAGGACCACGCCAAAGCTCCAGATGTCGCTCTCTGTCGTGAACTTTCTGTACATGATGCTCTCCGGGGGCATCCAACGGATCGGCAGCATCGTGCGCCCACCCACCTGGAGAAGGAAAAATGTAAATGAATCTCAACTCAGGGTGATTTAATGAAGAAATTCCTCCTCGGTTCCTCAGTGAGACCGACCAAAACGAACCCAGTTGTCCAATCCCTGTTCCTCCTTGACCTGACCGCTTTACTGGAAGACCAGATTGAATGTGGTCTGGTCCATCCACCTTCAATTTATAGTAGTTAAATTTAGAACAGGAAACCAAAAATCTTTTCATTTTTTGAAATTAAATTACATGAAAGCTCACAGTAACTGAAGCTTATTGGTATGAGGAAAATTTTAGAGTTTGGAAAGTTAGCTGTATCAAATAAATGTTCTTACTTTAAAATCAAACCTGACAAAGGGATTTAGACATTTTGAATAGTCTCCGTGTGAAAAGCACATGTGTAATGTAATGAATGACTTGAACAATGGATAAGAACCTTTCAGTGTCCCTGCAGACCTTGACAATCAAGCAGCATGCGCGACAGCATAACTGTACCCTGTATGAAACGCAGCCATCTGTGCATTTCCTTTAATGATACATTTTAATGTCTTTTGCAACAAAAGGTCCAGGGCTAGTCAAATGTGCACTTGTGACTCACACTGACGAGCTTTTCCCATAACCGGACCCAGTCTGATCGTGTATTATGAGGAGAAATCAAATAAAATGGTCTGAAAAGGTTATTATGGAGCACATGTGCAATTTATCATGAGTAATGAGTTATTCATGGTGAAAGTAAGGCCCAGTAATAGACAGTTCTCTGATTACTTCTAGAAAAATCAAAGGTAGCATCAGGAATTCATTTCCAAAGACCTTGTTAAAGACGGCAGTCTAGTAAAAAAGAAAAATACTAACTTTATTATTATTTGGATCAGTGTGAAGAGACCATGGGAAGATTTGAACCAAAAATCATCAGACGCTCTTTAAGTCATGTGTAATCATATTTCCATATTTGACATACTGCGCTGTGCACTTTAACATTGAAGTTGTTGTTTTTGCACATTAATGATAATAATCTGATCTGCAGAGGGTGCAGGGCTGGAATAAAAAGAATACTTGTTGCTATGCAGGATGAAAGAACCATGAAGAAAATGACAGATATATGACTAAACAGTGGGGAGAGTCTTTCAGGAGTTCATTCTGACAAAATTATTCATTCATGCAAATAATTAATGGCAACATTCCTCTTGAAGGATTTTCAATGGTTTCTCCACTTCAAACCTTTTCTTTAAAACGTATTTAACCTTTTGAACCCTAAGCCTATTTTGCTCGAAACTGCATTCTTTTAAGAAAATGGCTGTATTTCTGCAACCACAAGGTTTGTTTCAATACTAGGGATGTCATTAAACTTGTGAGATCTGATGAGATTTTTGAAATACAGTTTATAGATTTTAATCAGTACAAATCAAAAGCCCCACGTTTGCCCTCTTACCCGGTAGTAATCTGTGCTGTAAATGTCTCGGGACATTCCGAAGTCTCCGATTTTCACCACCAGACCTTCTCCCACCAGGCAGTTACGGGTGGCCAGGTCGCGGTGGACGAAGTGCAGCGAGGCCAGGTAGACCATGCCCGAGGCAATCTGGGCGGCGATGTGCAGCATCTGAGGCAGAGTCAGCTGACCTAGAGGCGGCATCTTCGATTCCTCCAGGATACGAGCGTCAGGACCGTGAGCCCTGCAGGTCACACACACAAACAGAGGATATTTTGCAATGTTCAAGTTAGAGCAGTTAGACGTTCAAAGCTGAATTTAGATTTTTATTTTTTCACTTTTTATTTGTAAAATCTCTTCTATTCTTGTAGCTGATGGTTTGGTTTTTACCAACTTTAGACACAATCTGGTGATCCAGTCCTACGTAAATGTTGAAAACTAATCTTTTTGAATTCATGTTGTTAGATATTGCAGATTTAGGCATTTTGAGTTATCTATATAAAAGCAGAATAGGATTAGGATTAGTTAAACCAGCATTTTAATCATTTCCTGCACATTTCCACTGCAGTGGACACATACTTGACAGCTGTTCTCCAGTATTTTTATCGGTGATGTGACTTTATTTATAGTATTCATACATTTACAAACATACATTGTAATAACGAAACTTTCTTTTGTGATAAACAGGAAAAGAAAAATTGATATAGCCATATTTCCTTTTATAGAATAATTATATGACAGAAATATGAAAAGTATAGTTTATAGCTAATTATTAATATTCATTCATTTCTCATTCATTCATTTTCTGATAATTATTAATAATATCTCCAAATACATTAAACAAATAAAAAGTAAAATATGATTAAGAAATAAAAAAGCATGACTGCATGTCTCTGGAAGTAAATTACTGTATGCCAAAAA
>JAVQJG010004553.1:0-12494 GCA_036024015.1 Craterocephalus amniculus | reverse complement strand
ACACCGATATTATTGGCTCACATACTCACATACCATTGAATCTATGTATTAACATAGAACAATGTATTGCACCACTTTTAAATTTGTACAAAATAATTTTTTATTTTAAACATCAAATGTTTGATGATCAGCTAAAATATAAATACTCCTAGAAGTCAAATCTGTCATGTTTGTTAAATAAATACTTTTGTGTTGATATCTTTGAGCAATGTATGGATATTTAATTTAACTAATATAAATTCACTAACTTGGAATGACATGACAGACAACTCACTGCAGAGCTCGCAGAACTTCTAAAAACCACAGCAAGGCCATAACTGACAAAAAAGCAAACATCACACAAAATCAAATTGAGAGCGTTGTAAATAAACTTCTTTTGGAAGAGATGAAGATATGGAGAAAACAAAACAGACAAATCACTCTATTTATTTTATACCAAATGCCAGCAGCCTGCTCAGGTTAGTAGCAGCAAGGCCAGACAATATTGACGAAGCTCCAAATCCAGGGATATTGACACCAACATATAAGCCCGCTAGATTTTCCCTACTGACAAACTAATTAAAAAACAAATACACCCACAAACATAAAAGGTTCCAGGGGACGTTGTTGGAAATAATGCTCTTTAAATTACATGTCACTTCTCTTGCTATAAAAGAACAAACAAGAACAATTCTCAGTCTCAGCTTGGTTCATTTTAACCAAGTGTGACGGGGGGAGTTAAGGGGTCCATTTCTCAGGAATAGTAATCTAGACTATGCATGCCAAAAAGCAAAAAATCTACACAGGGTGTAAAATGTGAAGGCAAGTGAAAGAAGAAGTTGTGCTATATTGTGGCCTGTGTAGAATAGAAATGGGAGAGCACTGCTGTGTTTGCTCAACGATTAGTGCTTTAGAATAATCTCCAGGGCTCCTAGAGAGAAGGGGCTGGGGACTCATTCACTGGGCCGATTCAACAGCCTGAAAAGATTAAACACTCATGCTGAGAAGACAAGCAAATTCAGTCTTGAGGGAGGAATGAGTGTGAGGATACTGAGAGTTTTACAAGATGAAAAAAAAAAACCCTAAAAAACACTGACACACACTCGAACACTGGTATCCTAAAACACATGCACAAACTTAACTCTGAAACCCACAAGTGACAGATTTATACTCACAAACATGCATGCTCAATTAGAGCAAGTGTAAAGACTAATCAAAGTAGGTATTTTTGTCAACTGAACTCCTTCATCTTAGTTAAACTGTCCATACCCCTCCGTTCAATCTCTGCTTTCAAAGTGAGATCTTTTGTATTGCCTGTCTTAGCAGGGAGGAGCAAATCCCTCAGTTCAACTAAATTACAAGGTCCAACCTGAGTCAGATAGTGACCCCACAGCCCTTCCTCACACCTGTTCGCCTAAGTCTACGCTTGTTTTCTTTAAGTGACAAAAGACTTCACACAGTTCATCAGTACTTGCATATGAGCCTAAATGTATAATTATATTTAACGTTAATCTTCCTCGCTATACAAATTAATGAGGCAGATTGCTTGTGGCATTTTTAAATGTCACATAAAAAAATCCTAAGGTTTCATTTTTCATAAAATAAAACAATACCATCTGTAGTCAAGAGTGGAACATACACTACAAGTAATTGTTGGTCTCAATGTCAGACGAAGTCTGAACCACAATAAAGTCTAGAAGAACTCGAAAGAGACTATTAAAGTATAATGTCCCAAATACTGCTACTTAAATCCATGATCATCCTTCTGGCTTAGCTCATCACTGTTCATGAATGAAATTAGTTAATCATATTGACAGAACACTGTAAGATGGTCTAGGTGCAGATTAGATAAATACTAGCTGTCCCCTGATGAGGAGCAACATTTTCACGTTATTGATAACAACAGCTAACATTTAATACGTCTTCACCATCTTTTGCATTTTATCAATTATATGAAAAATCCTTTGATGAAGGAAGAAATCTCTCACTTACAGACTGCCCGCAAAATATCATTATACCTTAAAAACCATAAAAATACTTTTACACATACAAATATCAAAATTGGAGAATATCCAGTATGCATGGCTCTGAAGTGCGACTAAAAATATGAGCGACTTTTTTTCTTTGGTAGCACCAATGTGCTTATCATATCACGTTGAGGTGAAGGACTTCAATTATGCCTCTAAATGTCAGTCCGCATATTCTGTGTTCATTCTCTCCTTGCCGGAGCTCAGATAAGAAAAATACTGTGATAAAAAGCCAGTAGAAGGGGTGGGTCTTCACCTCTGATCCACTCTTGGACAACATTTTATGTGTTGGCTTTAAAATCAAGTGTATTGCACATTAGACATACTATGAGGCTAATGACACAGAAACTGGAATCAATTGTAAAACGTGTAATATGTTGGAATTTGATCATATCTAGTTGCTCTCAATTATCCTCACTACTTCAGAGTTTGTTTGTTTTTTCACCAATGTCTGAGAAAAATTAAGCAGAAAGGCTTGATGGGAGTTGGATATATTTTGACCACAGCAGACTCCCATCTGTGATGTCACAAGCACTGACCCAAGTTCATCAGTGGCTAACTAAGAAAATGAAGATCCAATGCTACAAAGGCTCTACAATATAGAATAGAGAGTGTGATAATTTTAGTAAAACCCACAACTAATGTCCAATCCATTAAAAGCCATAAGACAACTCAGAAATTACTACAGTGACAGGAGATGCCACTAGTTTGGTTGTGCACGCTTCGGTGATGGACATGACGTTCCAGGCACAACACTGGCGCAGGAGAAATCCTCCGGCCTCTCCTCACTGCACCACAAGTGTTTCCATCTCCACCTCCCTGGGAGATTTTTAATTTTCTTAACAATTTTTTTCTGCTGGTTGTGTGTTTTCCAACGTGCACTCTGTCCGCTGAAGTGTGCTCACCTATGTGCATGTGCAAATGTCCATGTGTGTAGCATAAGGGTGGAGCACACAGTACAGCTATGGCATTCCGTCAAGTAAATCATATAAATAACGTCAGACCATTTAGTTTTTAAGGAAATAATTCAGTATAAACCTGTATGGAATCAGAAATGACCTTTTTTGTAACTTGCCATTGTTTAGAAAAACAGATAACAATAAAAATACATATATTATAGTAGGGAGAAGCATTGTATTCTAAGAGGCTGCTGTGTATTTAAAACAAAAAAACAGTAGAACAAAAACCCTGGATGTTTCTGGCTGTATGACAAAAACACAGGATATAACACTATCAATGAAGAGATCCTTTTACAAAATTTAAGTCCAGGTGGGTAGTTATAATGAAAAAGATTATATATATCCCCCAATATGGGGGGGTTCCTAGGCCTACTTAACACTAAACCTCTTTATTGTTCACAATAACTTAAATAACCATCAATATCTATGTAAAATTACCAAAAGTAATTAAAATTAGTTACCAAGGGCAACACTGTGAAAATTGGGGTGTGCTCACATTTATGGCTTGTGTACCCAAATTAAAAAGTTAGGCGGACCAGTGCAACCAATGCTAAAAGTAAGTCTGCACTGGAGCCCTGGTGTGAGCTGAAATGTTGTTTAAAGATGAGGGAAATCACAATACTGGTAATATTGCTGAGCAGAGTAAAACAAACCAAACTAGACCATGATCCTTTTCAGCCAGTGTGCTCTTTTGAACCAAAAGGCAAGGCAGAAGGTGAGCCTTCCTACAACATTGCAACAAATATTGTTTAGTGAGGTTTATATCAGGATAATATTGTATGATGAGATGTGGATATCATGACACCCCTATCAAAAATATTGCCAAATATTGTCTCTATGCTAAGTAACCAAGCATTGATAAACAAACAAAAGCAGTTAGATTTGTGGTAATTACTTGATTAAGTTGATGCTTTATTTCTGATCTCAATGTTTCATATTTTAGTAACATACTTCCAATCTGCTTAAATTTGATGTTTTTAATTAAAGATAGTATATGGAATCTGGAGATTTCCTGTACTAAAGTGACAGTCATCACTTTATTTACATGGCACCTCTGCAAAAAGGCATGAAAAATAGAGTACCCATAAAACATTAGGCTACTTAGTGCTACCAAACTAATCTCACCCCCACAATCTTGAATGTCATTCAACATAAAGTCACATTCACAGCTATGAATCTGCAAAGAAAATGCTCGATGACAGTGTTTAACAGAGTGAGGGAAGACAAATTCACATGGCACTAAAATATAAGACAAAACAGAAGGAAAGACAAACATTCCAGAAAAGCAAATGCTTCAAAATCAACAACTCACATAAACCTATTTGCAATTAACAGTCCACAATTAAAACTGTGTTTTGTGGAAAGATGCTTATTTTAAAACTCCCTCAAGCCTATTATCCATAAACACAACCAGAAAATTGTACTAACAATGTGTCCTCCCTGATTTCGCACCACCAGGTCTGTCATAAGGTCCTCAGCTTCTATCCATAAACTAATGTTGCAAAGACAAAGTTGGCCACAACCCATAGGGTAGCAAATCATGACAGTCCTTTTAAAATATGGATACCGTTTGTTTGTTTTTCTAAAAAGGATATCAAGTTTTTTCAGTACTGACACACTTCATTAAAATAAAATCTACACTTCAGATTTTGTGAATGGAGAAGATTTGTTTCTTTAAAAAAAAGAATTAAAAAAAAGAATATGCTGAAGTGCAGAGCCTGAAACACATAAAAAGAATTTATACAAAGCATACAGCTAAGTGAGTTTCTGATCTTGTAGTGATGCTTGATATAGAGATAAAAGGGGTGATCTGATGGATATATCTTTTTTCTCATATTTTTACCAACACACTATGCTGATTTCTGCATTTCTGCATGACAGCAATCAGCTCATTTGTAATCAATAACTCCTTAGTGTTGTATTTGATTTTACATCTGACAATGTAAGTGGCACATGCCATTCTGATTGACTGCTGCTTTTTCCTCTTGACTCTGCAAGACTATTGCTGGGATTAAAAGTGGATACTTGGCAGTAATAAATCCTTGAACTCCCACTCAAGCAAGACTATGAATTTTGATGTGTCTTTGTGTGTGGCAGACAGCAGAGTGAAGTGGAGAGCGAAGGCAAGCGGGGTTAGAGTGATTAGCCACTGCGTTGATGGGGATTTAGCGAGGATCGTGGTTAGTGATGGGTGGCCTATCTCATAGTACGCTCTGACTAACCAATGATCCCCAAGAGAGTTCAGCTCAGCTCAGCTCTGCAGCCCAAAGCATTTTCATTAAGGATGGATTGAGTCTATCTCAACAGTGCCCCAACACACACCTTCAGAAACACTTCATCAAATGTTGTGTTTTGCTTAGTGATTATCCGCTCCCAGGCTATGAGAGGAGGACTGATTCCCTTGTTTATAAACCCACAGAGTTGTCCCTTTTCAGTAAAATCTGCCCTATTCTGATATCCATCATTGAAGTGGGCTTTTAAACAATAAACAGAAAAATCCAATTCCTCAAATGAATAAAAAGTGCAGTGTACGAGATGGTTGAATATACGGAAGAAAGGATGGTGTAATTTGCACACATATGCTAGGGTAATAAAACCATGAAAAGCCGCAGTCTGGCCTGCCGTTGGCTGCTTGCGACAAAACATATACACAGAATAGCTTCTGTTTTCATTAAAGGTCTTTGCACATAAGCAGCTTCTCTAAAGCCATTTTAACCACAGCACAGTTGGCAGGGTAAATCATGCCTGCTCAAAATTAAACAAAATATTGTGAAAATGAATACTACTTTCCTCTTGCACTGCGTAGAGCACAGTAGTACTGTACAGAGTGAGTGAACACCACAGAGACATCAGCCATATTGCTGGCTTAGAAGAGGAGATCAACCAGGAAACAGGCAAAATGCCAACATTCTCTGTAGGGGTTTTAAAATTTGTTTTATTTCTGTTTATTTCACTCTTTCCACCACTACTTATTCTCTCAACACATGATCATCTTCTTCTTTCTCACCTTACTTCCTTTCAACTTTAACCCTTGTCCCTTTCTCTCATTTTAGACCATGTTTCTCAAAACGTGCCCTTGCTGTCATCTGTATCACCCTCCCTCTTTGTGTACTTGGTGATCTGAACTCCCCCCCAAACCTACCCCCACCCCAACATCTTGCTGTGTCCTCACAGTCTAATAAGGCTGTAATCCACACAAGCTGTCAGTTGATACAAGCGTCCTTAAAAGGACAAAAGCTGGAAAACATGAGGGGAAAGTGGACAGCTAAAAATAAAGCCTCAGCTGTCAGGGTGAAAACTGCAGACAAGGTCTGAAGAAATTATGTCAATGTGGCCATATAACTTTGCCGACAGAAAACACTGTGAGAAACACGACATATTATATCATAGATAAATCCATTAGGGTTTCCTCGATTAGCAAATCATTGCAGTCTGTTTATGTCACTTTTATGAAAAATAGAACAGAATGCAATGCTTTGCTAAACACTGAAACCTTGTATTAAAGTAAAGTCAGTAATCTGAAAAATTATGCATCATGTTTTGAAACTGAGAAATGTTTTGGAGGGCAGAACATTTCTCCAGTGTCACATGTTTGAATTTGACACAGGTCACAGATTTAAAAAAGTTGGGACAGAAGCATCAATAGACCAGAAAAGTTTTTTCCAAATCAAGATGCAAAATGATTTCTTCATGAATGCCTTACCTGAATCATATTTGATTTTAACCTTATTATTATTATTTTGATTGACATAATTATTAATATTCTAATCATCATTATTATTATCATTATCAATATTATTATTATTATTATTGAGGAGATGCTCAATTGCAATAAAGCACAATTCTGCTTTGAGAAATTATTTTCAATAAACTGTACACGCAACATGTGAGACATGACAGGCAAAATCTCCTTGTCAAGCACTAGTCAATTTGAAGATTTTGGGAATATTTTACTTCCTGATTTACTATGTGCAAAATTAAGAATTTTGATGTATCATGAATAAACTTTACCTCAATGCACCTAGGTGCAGAAAGATTTGCAAATAGCAAAACTTAATTTTTATTTCTTTGGGCACATTTAGACCTTAAATCTTGAGAGAAAATAATAAGAGAGGACAAAGGATTAAACAACAACAGTTATACTGCTGTGATTTTCAAGCCCCCATGTGACACTGGAATATATTTATAACGTGAATCAACGTCAATCAACATGAACAATCATCTAATAAACAAAAGAATAAAATGATATTTTGCAGTTTGGTATGCTATCCGTTATCCATTATCTGCTAAATTCCTTCTGAATTGAGTTAAAACTGTGTTAATCTTACACATTGTTGCAAATATTACAAACTTAATTTACAGAAGTGTTTGTCATTGGTAATTTTTGAAGGTTTCATCCTCTGCCAGAGGAGAAGAATGTTAAACCAGACTTAATCAGCAGGAAAGTCTTACTGGTGATCATTTCAATCAATCAAAAGTAGTACATTCTTTATTAAGCTCTACTTAATATGTAATAGTCTTTTTAGACTAAAATGTTTATCTATCTCTACTGCAGCCCTGTAAAGACTAAACTAACCACAGACTGACATTAGTCATAATAATAACCAATGTGTTTTTAATTCTTACTATCTCAGTAATGAGAGAAAAAAATGCCCTAATGCCATCTCCCTTGACAGTAAGAGAATGAATAATCTCCTGTTCAGTTTGTATTCGTATCCATGTTATCTTAAGCTAAAAAAAACTTACTCATAAAGCAGACTACATAGAGCAGGAATGACATCAATGTAAACAGAACGGCCAACGAGGATATCTAACGTCTTTCACGTAGTCACTAAAGAGTTTCAAATGTTAAGCTACAAATATATATAATATTGTGTGCAATGTCACTACATCCTGGCAAATTAAAAACATTCCTTTGAAGCACTAAACAGAACAAGAGTGTACTCACGTCTCTGGCTTTGCCATAGAAGGCTTCTTGAGATGCTGCCTCCAAAGACCCAATGAAGAACATCGGGTGGGTCTCTCCATACCTCCAGAACAGATAAACAAAATTACAAACAGTTCATTGTTAAGGAAAATTATTCAACAAGTTGTTGCTTTCCAACCACTTTATATGGAGAGTATTTGAATCAGCACCTGACATAATGCCCACCTTGAAGAAAATTCGGCAGTAAAATGAGTTAAGGCCTCCACTTCGTTCTCGCTATTCTCGGGCACTGGAAAACAAAATAATTACCGGGCTGAACTTTGGATGACTATTTTTTAACTCTATAGCACGATATGTAATACATTTTAAAGAAACATTTTAGAATGTATAATTTTACATACTCATGGGTGATTTCCGACAGCTGGAAGAGCTCATCCCAAACATCTCTGAATCGTCCACACCAAATTCGGACGCATCCTCAAAATCATCCCCCTCACTGTCACTGATCATGTGGACATCTGCGCACTGTAAACATCCATCACTCATATATCAGTACACACAGGGAAAGAAATCCACAACTACATTTTTATATATGTGCGGTGTGTGTATATTTAAATATAGTTGTCTGCAAAATTATTCATTCCCTTCCATTAAGGAAGGAGGAAAAATACAACTGCCACCGTTATAAGCTGAAACTGACAAAAGTAATAATATACAAAATGTCATTAAAATCATGACATTGTTTTTGAATTGTGGTTAATAAAAATAATTTTTAAAAACAAGCAAGAAATTAATATGCGCTGGGCCACTTATAAGATAATATATCATAAGCAAAGCTTTGAGGCAATCATTGCAATCAGTTGTTTTCTGTAACTCTAAATCAGTCTTCTGCTTTTGTTGGCAGGAATTTCGGCCCACTGTTCACCAACAAAGTGCTCTCATTGGTCCAGGACTGTATTATTATAATATCTTATTTCAGCAAATTTATATATATTACTACTTTTTCAGTCTCCAGTAAACATTTTCTTTACTTACATAAATACATACAAACATATATACATACATAGACACACACATATATTACAGACAGGCAGATACATACCTCTTCTGTGGGTTCTTGGGCGTTGGCTGGTGAGGACCTTCGACTAACACTGAGATGATGGCAGGGGTAGCTGATCCCAGAGAGCGCTAGTGTCATCTAAAAACAGGAAAATGTGTAAATGAAAGTAAAAATTTTGAAAGTTTTCCTCAAATCAAATTAACCAGGAGTGATGGAGCTGCAAGCCGAACCAAAACAAATCCAATCTGTTCTAATCTGTTTTCTATGCCATATTACCTTCTCAAATGTCTATTTAGAGCTGGGTGTCCCCAGGTAGCTTAAGTAAAGCTTGCATGATGATATAGTTTATAACTTTAAACAAAGGCTTGTTCATCCTTTTAATTAGGGGAGGCCACGATGAGGTTTGTGTACACCTGCAGTAGCAGCCAGTTTGGTGGTATATAGTCAAAGAGTGCCTGACTAATGAGCTCTCAAACCCAAAGCCAGGACTGAAAATGTCTGCGTTCAGTAGGGACTCATTACAGCTACTGTCTCCTGGCTCAGATCACAAGGGATATCAACAATATAGGCAAGGCTATTTAAAAGATGTAGATAGAAACTAAAGAAACCTTATAATTTCAATTAAAAATTTCAAAATGCCAACATTTTCTAACAAGATAACTGTCAACTTAAAGCGGGACTGGTCATCATTTTTTTGGGTTTAAGAACAACACCAGAATATGTTCACTAACCACAAATTGTTAAAAGCCCATCAGAAAGCCCAGATGCAAAGACTTTTCTGGGAGAGTGCACTTCTAAGCAACAGAGGAAAGGCAGGGCAGGCTAGCTGGGTGTGATAAGAGGCAGCGTAGCTGCTCGTCCCCTGCAGAGGTCCTGTGATCTGGTCTATTGTCAAGTACCAAGACACACAAAGAGCAGCTGGACATGATTGAATCAAGAGACGATTACATGCAACGCCAAGTGGATCTGAAAGCACCTACACCGACTAAAGAGAGCTTCTCTCTAAAAGAAAGATTCCCCACACTGGCCTCACCTTCTGCAGCAGGAGAAAACACTGTAACCAACAGACCTTGTCAGCAACATGGACTCAAACCTTCTGCTATCTCTCAAGAAGTGATAGCAATCAGATATCTGATAAAGACTGCCGTTCATTTTATAGCTGCCATGCTTCCTTATTATCTCAGTGTTAGAGTGAGTTAGCACTTAAAGACTTGAATGATTGTGAAAAATATACAATTGTGGCCAAGCTACATGCATGTACGTGCAACTATCATATGGCAGTATTACATTATTACAACAAGGAGTTGAATGATTATCGGCACAGATGTTTAGATAAGCCCACTTAAAACAGCGTTATTCTGAATGACTACATTTCTTCTGGCTTGCATTCACTTCTCTGTGTATTGAGTAGTTCCCTCACACAAGGAGGTTACACAGCGCAAAACTATACAGTCATTTACTATATAAAAGAGTCAATCAGCAGTGGAAACTCTACCTGCCCTATGTACGTGTGTGAAAAATGCCTCGGAGCAGACAGGCACTGAGGAGATGTATACATTTACACAGTGTTGAGTTCAGGCAGCACCGCAGCAGAATAAGCTGACATTTAAACAAATAAACATCACAGGCCTCCACAACAAATGACAAGTAACGATGTTACAGAAAGGCCCCATATATCAACGGAACAAGTAAAAGCACTCTGAAGCGAGCGCTTAGTGATCACCTTCCTCAGGTTGTCCTTCTCTTCACTCTGCATAGCAACAAGACCAATATATGCAATGTCCACTGCATCTGAAAAGACTAAAGGGAGTTTTTCCTCCAAAAGAGATTCCCCACACATGCCTCACTTATCAAAACAGGTAGACTGTTGTAATCAGAGTGGTGTGTGAGTGTGAGAAAGAGAGAGAAAAAAGCAGGTTAAAAAAGCTAAATTTTTATGCCTTTTTTAACTTTTGATTTTATTGAAACTATACATTTTTTCACTTAAATGTTGCCTGCAACTATCAATGAATTATAAATAAAAATGTTAAGAGTTTTTTTTACATTCAAAAGTTCAAGATTTTAGTCAAGAGCTTAATTTTTACTTCAAATGAATACTGGTTCTAAATATCAGTTACTGGCCTCCATGTTTAATAATAATCCGTAATGGCCCTGAAAAAAACATATTGATCGTTGGTAATTATCATATCCACTCATTTACTTGCCTTAGATCTTACACTGCTTAAGCAGCTGCATGTCTTTCAAAAACTACACTTTTGCACTATTGTTCCTAATACAAATCAATGCACAAGAGTGATTTACTTTTACGTACCACATCAGAAACTTTGGGGGTTTTGCCCAAATGTTCTGACTTCTTTACTGGATTGAGAAAAAGAACTGTGATTTTTGTCTGGTTGTCTTCTCCACAAACAGGTAAATCGGCAGATTTTCCAGCAAAATGCACAATATATCCTAAAATACTATAATGTGAAAAGATCAGTGTTCTAATGGAACCACACTCTCTCACTTAGTCACTTACAGAGTTGTTTATTTAGTGATTTCTCTGCTAAACTGAGAAAATGAACTCTATCACAAGGATCCTTGAGAGGCAAACAACCATTTATTGAAGCTTTCGGATAGTTGACTGTGGATATACTGAAACTGCTTCTAATATTGACCGCTGTGTTTCAAATTCCCACCAGCCCAGCAACAAAGGAGAGGACATATGAGAAAGCCAGTATCTCCTGTGACATTGGAGAAAGAATAATATCTTGATGAGTGTTCTTTCTCTGTGTTGTCTTAAGCACACTGGTTTGTCTGGCTTGCAATATTGAAACTACATAAACCAAGAATGACATCATTGCTGAGAAGAAGAAATATCCACATTGGTCTCTTTTTTACACATTTTACTCAGTATAAAGGTTAAATGCATTGACTTGAGTGCTAAACACAGCCAGACATGAATATACACAGATTACAGAAGAAACAGATTGTGTGACTTGTAGTTTTTTTTGTAGATTAGTGGTAAGTGTTTTCTTGATAATAAGAAGCACACAAGTGTCACAGCAAGGATGCCTAACTTCCCCAGGAACACCTACGAAGTACACTTAACTGAATTGCTTCGTCTTTACTCATGTAACTCAACTCTAATATGTTTAGTAGACCAGAACTGTTTACTGAATTTATGTTTCATTCATATCAGAAAATCAGACCTTAAAGAAATGCATGAAAGGTTTATCGTCTAAACGGTGAAATATTGATGAGCTAGTCACAGATTTAGATTTCTACACAAAGGAATGGGGTTTATTAAATGTTTTTAGATCTAAAGTGGCTCTAAGGGCCTTTTCACATGGCGTGCTCGGGCCCGTGCCCGTGCCGTGCCCGGGATCGATTACTCCTGAGTTGTGTTCACATGCCAGTGCTTGAACCAGGCTCGGGCACGCCTGGTAATGTCGGCGCCAGAACACTAGGTGGCAGTGTTGAGGAAAGTTGGCTGATAGCTAACAACCGAGGAAGAAGCAAAGCCTTACGTCTTCAGCACAGTATATCAATAACAAAGCGAA
>JAVQJG010004549.1:0-30685 GCA_036024015.1 Craterocephalus amniculus | reverse complement strand
TTTGTTGTTATTTATCCATTTCTGAACTGCTTTTAAATCTTCATTTAAAACTGAATTCAACTCACCGATAGATAGTGCCGAGGCATATAAAGTCGTGTCATCCGCATACATTCCTATTTTTGTATTTTCCAAAACAAGAGGTAAATCATTTGTAAAAATTGTGAACATTAGTGGTCCTAAACAGCTCCTGGGAAGCAATATATGGCCTGACAAAGGCAACAAGTTATTGAGACGTGATTGTTTTAGTTTCCTATTTCCTGGAGAAATACTTAGTTTATATTATGTTTACTTTTATTTTGCATGCTAAAATTTTTTTTTTTGCTAAACTATTTCATTCATTCTTTCATACAATTTCTGCACCCCCCAATGCAGTTCAGGGTCTTGCGAGAGTAAAAGTTTCATTGTACAGGGCAATTTGTTTCTTTACTGTGCAAATAACAATAAACGCAACACAATACACCCTGAATTCAGTTTGGTAACTTAAACTGAACTCTGTTAATGAGAAACAAGACCACTGACACTCAAAAGTGTTTGTCCAGACTAACTTAATCCTTCATCGGAAAACTGTAAATATGCATTGGCAGACATTATTCTGCTAATTATTTCATAAGGGCCTTTAAAGTAAATTTTTCCTTTTCTATCAATGTATGTTGCATTGCTTGTAGCCAGGAAAACGGATGTCAAAATTTGTAATCACATCATCTTTGACACTGTGTTGAGTAGAATGGAAAATTGGAAATGAAATAAGCCATTTCATTTGCTGGGTCAGATATTTTTCCTTCCTAATTAAAGATTACAATACTGTCCAGCTGCCTTTAATTTATTAATGTATTCAGTTTCTACATATCGATCAGGAAGCTGGAGATGTTTGGCAGTTTCTATGAAAAAAAAAGAGTACATCAGAAAAAGAGTAAATCATTTAGTGACAGTTTCACAGCATTTTATCTAAAATACAAATAAGCACATCCAAACCTCATCACAACGCAGGGAAGCTGCTCCGTCTGTGGATTTTACATGAAAGTCCCCTTTCTGTCAACAGAGAGTGTAGAAGTCTGGGGAATGCAACATCTCTACAGAGAAATATGCCAACCTTCTTACCCGTTAGACACAAAAGAGAGGGAATACGTTAGCCTGCGTTGTTTTTTCATCTGCATTTCCTGCACAGTTTGCTCAGAATGGACCTGCATGTTTTCCAGATAAGACCATTAAGTTGTGGAAGGTGAGTGAGAGAGACAAACGGCCAGAAGGATACAACCTGAAGGATGAAGAAGGACGCATCAAGGACATCTCCACAGTCACCTCCCTACAGGTACCTACAGAACAATACCTTCCTAATCTATCTATCCTGTCCATTATATCTATATTCTAATGGTTGGATAAAACTGGGTCAGTGGATACAGCTGTGCTTGCATGTACGTAAATGGGTCAGTGGCACACGTTATAGAGGAGTTTATGAGAGTGTGTGGGGGTGGTAAAATCCTTTATTTCCAGCTACACAGGGCCTCAGTGCAACATCTGCACTGGATCTAAATTCACTGAAACATCATTGTTTATATTAGCAGTTAAATCTTGATGATCTGTATCCCCGTCTGTCCCTGTGTGTGTGTATGTGTGTGTTTATCTTTTAGCATTAGTGTAGCTGAGAACATGTGCTTGATGTTGCTGTATGTTAGCGTGATGTTTGTGTAACAAAATGCAGATGTGTCAGAACTAATTAAAATGTAGTCTTATAAACCCTTAAGCCAAAAACTTACTAAATCAGGTTTTTATTTGATCAGATATGTATTATTGATGCCAAAGGAAGGGCTACATTAAACATTAATGCATCTCATAATTAAATAAGTTGAGTTTGATATGTATGTTACATCGTTTTTCTTCCTCTGAGCAGATAGAAAGGATGCCACACTGTTCTGTTTTGTCTTTTCCAGGTGCCAGTGCTGAAGCCCATGGACCTGATGGTGGAGGTGAGCCCACGGCGAGTGTTTGCCAATGCCCACACCTACCACGTCAACTCCATCTCTGTCAACTCAGACTACGAGACCTACATGTCAGCCGACGACCTGAGGATCAACCTCTGGCATTTGGACATCACCGACCGCAGCTTCAGTATCCTTTTCTGGGTTGTGTTGCTCGTTTGCAGCGATCAGAGCTCATGAAGTCAAATCTAAGCGCTCAGACACATGGACGTCAGATAGGTAACGCAGAGATAATTATAATAATTATGAATTTTATTTGTATCATACTTTATATTGCTGGGAATCTCAAAGTGCTACAGAGAGCTGTGGTGAAAACAAAAAATAAAAGAGAGAAAATAAAAACTAAAATTCAACAAGTAATCACGTTTTGCTAAAAACATTTGCGAGACAACAAAAAAAAGAAATATATAAAGATGTTTGCACATGGCCAAGAAATAACTTGTGCCCACACAAATACACCCATAACAAGCTCCCACTCTGTCAATCCAACGTTGTTGTGTAAACAATGCACAGACGCATCGTTTGGGGGGGAGGGGAATAATATTCTTGAGGAAAGAAAGTGTATCTTAATGAATAATTCAGAAGCTGCATAAATAATTTAACTCATTTCAGAGTTGTAATCCAGCTCAAAGTCACATCCATGACCCAGACAGGATTCATAATTTTACAATTCACCTGATTATGGAATTACTCTCCTTCCAACTGTGCCCCCAAGATACATCTTTATTGGTTTGCTTTATCGTGCTGTAAAATATTTACAGTGAGTCGGCTATGTTTATACACACATGAACTGGTGTTTATGTTTTCTATGGATTATAGACTTGTGGGTGGGTTTTCACGTGAATTAAAACAGCTTGGTTTCCATCAGAGTCAGTGATTACCATCTCTGTAAAAGGTGAGTACAGTTATTGATATTAGGTTTTGAAGTTAATATAGTTTATATATCCACTGATGGTCATGTAAACTCACTGTAAAAACAAAAGAAAAATAGAAAAATTGACTGATTTTTCCCTGAGCGCGACCCTTCCATCAGACATTGTGGATATCAAACCTGCCAACATGGAGGATCTGACAGAGGTGATCACAGCAGCGGAGTTTCATCCCCACCACTGTAACCTGTTTGTCTACAGCAGCAGCAAAGGCACCCTGCGTCTCTGTGACATGAGGGAGGCGGCGCTCTGCGACAGGCACTCCAAACGTGAGTTAACCTGCTGAGACTCTGCTTAGACACCGACATGTGTTCATAAATGTGGCCTATCCACCGTCAGGGTTCTGAGAAGTTTTTTTCAAAGTTTTAAGGGTTTTAAGCATATCCTTTGATTTTACATCAACTCTGTATCTTTTTCGTGCTGCTAAGCTGCCAGATAAACAGAATGCTACTCTAAGTTCTATCAGCAGCATGGCTTTAGGTCCAGTTGTGACTGTAAACTGTTTTTTGGTAAATTTTCATCCATTTTAAAATCTATACAGCAGATCATCCATGTGTCACGGGCAATTAATCTAGATTACTTTATCTTTAAAGTTTTAACAAGCCCCTCCATCAACAAATGGAATCTGATTGTGGTTTTGCAGGATGATTCTTGTTAACTCTTACTGAATTGCAGTAAAATTTGCAACACACTTACATGTTCCCAAAGGAAAAATTGCAATAATTTCATGATCCCCAGACTTTTTAGTTAATACTATGATCGGGTATAAACTACAGTTGCTGTTTTAGTCTCATTCGATGCATAGATCCAGTTCAACATCAGCACTTTATCACTTCTCAGTTAAACCCACTTCATGTAAGAAATGCTCATTCAGATTTGTCCGTTACTTTAGAGAGTTTCATAGTTGACAAAAGGAATGGTGTCTCTGTGTTACATCCTATATGTTCTCTGAGCCCTCCTCGGCCAGCTAAAGTCAATCGAATAATTGTGTTTCTGTGATGCACGTTGAGAAGAGTGACTGTAATAACCAGTTGCCCGCATGTGACGTGTTTTGGTAAAGAATAATGTCGTAAATTGATGTTCTGAGGCAAAAAAGAAAATTGTGAAATGCGGTTTCTCAGCATCCGGACGCTGCAGGGCAACAAAAGCTTCAGGTATGTTTGTAATGAAGTTCAGCATGCCATCAAAGCAAGTCAGAAGTTCAAAGTTTTAACATTAATAAATGAAGAAGTGCTCCTTTAGTACGTACAGACTCAGAATGATGATAAACATTTGTCTGTAAGATGTTATATTATCGGGAGGATTTAGCTCAAAGCACCAATGTCTCCAGTTATAATCTCACATTAGTTGCTGTGCAGTTAGTAGTAGGAGCTGTGCATGTTGCGTGACCCATGCACAGTAAAACTCGCAAAACCTAATTCAGCTAATTTACCAAGGGAGTCATTTGGGATCGAATCTGTAAGAGGTTTGATTTTCTCACACAAAATCCTTTGGTCATTTTCTACTTTCTGTTCAATCACCATTTCTTTCTCAGGTCTGTCATTTTTATTAATATCACGGGCTGGTTTTTCCATGACTGTTCCCTCCAAGGGACAGCAAAGGTATTTATGGTACATTTCTTCGTTAATTTAAGGCGTGAGCCTTTCAGACTTTCTTTTCTCTTTTTCCCTCTTTTGTTCCTGTTGAAACATTTTCCATTTGATTTACAGCTTTCACCAAGAGCGAGTGGTGCAATGTCCCCACACAAGCTGTACCCACCGAGCAGCTGAACTTCTGTTTTGTTTTTCGCTGTCACCTTTTAGTATAACTTTAGTTTATTTCCCAGAGATTTTAAATATTTAAAGATTATTTGTACATTTTATGTGTCTGATTGACTACTCTGCTTTTTAAGCTCATAAAGACTCACTTGAGACAGCTTCTGTGATGTGACAAGTTGTAGTTCTGTCTGGGTTTTTGGATCTGCAGCCTTCACCCTCTTTCTTTATCTCTCCCACCCTCTGCAGTGTTCGAGGAGCCCGAGGACCCCAGCGCCCGCTCCTTTTTCTCTGAGATTATCTCCTCTGTATCGGATGTGAAGTTTAGCCACAGCGGTCGCTATCTGCTCACCAGAGACTACCTGACCGCTAAAGTCTGGGACCTCAACATGGAGAGCAAGCCCCTGGAGACATACCAGGTGTGTGCCTGAGCATGCAGAACAAACACGATATTCATGCCCAGCTGATACAACAAAGCTTTTTTTCCGTCAGGAAGGAAATTTAGGAGTAGTGGTTGCATTTTAAAAGCATTCATTTTACTGCTTTTAAACTTTATTGTTATTTTTAGATATTTTGTATTGTCTATGAGTACTGTTTTCTTTTAATGTATCATATTGGAAAGCACTTTGGATAAGTGAAAGCTGTTTTTTATGTTCTAAGTTGTTGGTGATTAGTTTTTTGTTTTTTTACAACTGTAGACATGTTGTGAGGATGGATTGTTCTACTGACACCACATGCTGCTGCCTCAAAGTCCAAAGCTACAGATTTTGTTGTTTTGACAGAAGTAAGATTCTGTGTAATCATGTGTCTTTACTTCACACACTGGTTGCAACTTAATGACATGAATAATTTGACATGATTCTTTGTAAATCGTCATGGATCATTGAGGGGATGATTGTGAAATGATGTGCAGTGCTGTGGCTCTGTGGCAAATCCAAACCCAACCAATCTCGAACTGATGTGTGCTAGAGTCTCTGATGCGTCATCAATGCTAAATAAGGAAAAATCTTTTGGGTTTTCTGAAAAATTTTCAGTAGATCCTGTGGTATGAGGTGCAAGTTGCCCTGCTGGTTTGTTTCCACCCATGAGCTCTGGATGTTGCCCACAGCTGCTCATTCGAGACAGCTGGAGATCTTCAGTACGTGACGCGTTCTCACTACTGATAAACCTCTAAAGTGGCATCGGCGTGACTTTGTCCAAATTGCCTTGTTGTATTTACACTCCACGACTTGTAAATGTGTCTCTAATCTTGCAATCAGGTTATCATAATCATTCACACCCAGCCACTCTTAATGCATGAGCTTGTTACCTTCTCTGACATATTCTGGTGTTCATACACACAAGCTACCTGGGTTGGGTACGCAGTTCAAAATGAATGTTTCCTCGCTGGTATTTAAAGGATGTGGTTGGACTTAAAATTGTTTTGTTCATCCTTTTTGGTGAATAAAGTTCACTTTAGTGAGCAGAGGGCGTTGTTAATCTGGAAAATATGCAGAGTTGAAGAAATGAATCAGTACTTTTCAAGTATTGCATTTTTCCTAAACCTTTTACGGATAATTGAATTGATTGCAAGCCAGAGCGAGTGTTTCATAACCATGTAAAATCAGCAGAGACCAACTCTATAACTTTGGTCTGTAATCTCTAGTAATACTGCGAATGGGTTCTGGAAATTATGAACCATATATTAGCTGTATGCACATGAATATGCAATACTAATTAAATTAAACATTAAGCTAAATAAATAGCTTTTTTCTGTTTGCTCGTACTGTTTAACTCTTTAACTATACAATTTAACTATTTGTGTCACTTTACAGTGCATCCAGTCGGCCATTCATTCATGGACAGTAGAAGTGTTTATCAACCTCTCTTTTTGCCCTGTATTCTTTTTGCCCTGTATTCCTGCCACGGGCATGTAGATGAACATGTGAGTCTGTGTGTGTGTCTGCCTGACATGTGAGGGTCTATGAGGCAGCCGGTAGTGGGAGGCTAAGACGCACTGGAGCTATTTATAGGCTGCCGAGCCTCCACTCATAAAGTAAAGCAGGAAGGAGGGATAACTTACACAGTGGCTGACACCTAGATCTGCAATGCAGCATGGAGAGGGAGGAAGAGAGGGAAAGAGGAAGATGAGGGACATGGGTTTGGGAGGGAGAGAGAGGAGGGTCTGATGAAAGGAGGAGAGAAGAATGGGGAGGGTAAATGATATGGCGAGCGGGATGGCAGAGGTTGCAGCACGAGGAGGCGAGAAGAAAAATCAATCGTTCAACTCACCTGCATCACTTTAAGAGTTTGTTTTGAATATGGTCTGATATTTATATCAGCTACAATTATCAACAAACCCCGCAGCAGTAACTTATAAAGTGCACTGTTGTACTAACATCAGTCAAATATTCAAATTAAAAGCTTGTGGGAACTATGTCAACCTCAGGCTCTTGGAGGTTTGGGTCAGAGCTACATAAACTAAAAAGAAGAAAAAAACTTCTATATTTTCAAGTTGTTAGTTGTGAGGAAAAGCTGCTATTCACACAAAATAAAACCTGCAGCCAAGGGATTGTTGATGTGGACAAAAGAGGAAAGTGTTACAGAAGAATTCAGAGAAAATGCACCTACTGCTCACTCCTTTAGACATAGCTGTGTAGGACTTGATTATTTTATTTTAATTAAGAAGACATTCAGTGTTTGAACAAATCTTTATCTGTTAATCTAAGAGATTCACACGTTGAAAAGAAACCGGTTAAATGCTTAAATCTTTGCACTTACTGTACCTTCATCAGTATTAGATTTTAAAAATCATGACATAAAACATGCTAATGTTGCATCCTGCTTGCAAAACTCACTACCAGTCAGAAAGGAAAGCACTCAAGTATGAGTGGATTTAAGGAGAATGCCTGAGTGGGTGACAATATGAAAGTCCGTGGACCCAAACAGTGAAGGAAATCTGCCAGTAGTGCAGCTCTGTGTGTAGTCAGTGCAGCCAAAGAAAGCTGCACATTCAGGTTGTGTACTTTCTTATTTTAGTTTGGATATTCTGCTTTTCTCACATCTTATGATGGATCAGTGCACAAAAATCTGTAATTCCAAATGGCTCTCACACCATTTCTCACCTCAGAATAAAGGTAAAAAGGCTGAGCACCAAGAAAATGAGGTGAAGAGAGATTTTAGAGTTGGTATATTTTTTGTTGTTGTGTTGTGTTGATTTTCACAGTACTTTCTAGAATATGAAAATGATGTATTTAAGGACATATAAGAAGTGATGAACTCTGAATCTGAGATTGTGCAGACTGGAACAATTTTAGCTGTATTTAGCTGCCGCTGACATTTCCTCTTTTCGCCCAGTCGGTCGCAATGACTCATTTGGGGGAAAAAAATGTCCCGGGGTTTGATGTGCAACCATGAGACGGCGTCAGTTTCACCGTTTATTGATCGCAAGGCGGCTGTTGACTGCTGACTTTATGCAGAAAGTTAGAGGCGGGGGCTCGATGCGGAGCACGGTGGCTGCAGGGGGGTGTGGATTTCAAGCCTTTGCATCACCCATCAGACACCATGCTGACACATGCAGGTCGAATGGAGGCACAAGGGAGAAGAGATATCAGTCAGTAAATTTGTGTGTGTGTTGACGGTTATCACCTCCATTGATGGTGTGATGATGGATAACTGGATGGATTTTGTGTTTTAGATTAAAATAAACTGCTTGCTTTTGTCTGGCTGCAGCTCAGTGTCTTAATATTGCTGCCTTTAGGGAGGTTTGTGTTTCAGCCTGTGTGTATGTGTGTGTGTGTGTCCTACTCTCTTCTATTTAAAGCTTGCAGTAAGAGCGAGTATCTGTGAGTGAAGCTGTGAAGGGTGGGCTCATTTTTAATCACATCCATCTGTGTTTCTGCAGGTTCATGATTACCTCCGCAGCAAGTTGTGTTCCCTTTATGAGAACGACTGCATCTTTGACAAGTTTGAATGTGCCTGGAACGGCTCTGACAGGTACCTGATATGATGCTTGTGTCTGATTTTTTCGTTTCTATCTTTTCTTATGTGTATTTGGGTCATTCTGTGCTCATGCAAAAAGCCAAGTTATCAGGAGACATAATAAACAGGTTGCAGTAGTCTTTTCAGATGACATTTCTGTCGTTTTTTAGCAGCCTGCAGTGCACAGCATTTTTCTACTATTAAGACAAAAAAAAAAATCAAAAAACAAATAAACTTGATTTATTGAGTGAAAAACAGTCTGGTTTACATATATCTATATACACAGAGCACAAGAGCAACCCACCACTGTGCGTATCTAACACAGTGTTACGCTCGTAGCCAACCAGACCAATGGTTTATGATGGGAGGGTTTCAGAGACGGACCGCTATCTGTGCAACAACCAATCAATCATTTCTTCAGGGTGGAGAAAGGTTCCTGTGCGAGGCTGAGAAACCAGTCAGCATGGAAGGAAAAATGGATGCTGAAAAATACTACAAACTTTATGAATGACAGATTTTTCCAGATGCTCATGATGTTGGTTAAACATTATCATGCAAAACAGCTGACGCTTACATGCAAACTGATGTGTGAGAAAGTTTCTTCCAATAAAAATGACATAAACTTCTAAATGAGGAGACTTCCCAGCTTTTAGGATCCTTCCTGTAAACACTTTGCTGCTAGAGCGCTTTGACTAAATGCTTTGCGATGAATTTGAATACCACTTTAAATTGCATATTTATGTTTATGACACTGAAATACTAAAGAATTCAGTTATATTACTCAGAAGGGTCTTAAAACTTTATTTATGCATCACACATCTCTCTTGAGGTCATCAGTGTAAAGCACGTGAATTTACAATATAAGTGTCAGTTCAAACAAACAGGAAAAAGTTCCCAGTGTGGTTTTATGATGATTTTATGGGAATTTGTTATTTCTCCGATTCAAGCTGCTTCTAATGAAAGAAAACAAAATGTTGGAATAAAAATGGCTCAGAACATTTTTGTGTATTAGCCAGACAGGCTGATGTTTTCTGAGGAACTAGACATTTTAGTCTAAATCCCTTAATTCTTTCCGAGCTTCATAGTCTGATCATTTATTTGCATTTTCATTTTATAAGGCAGGTGTCAATAAATGTTTTTTACTAATGATTAAGGGCTATAGATAATAATCCTCTACAGTTGCTGGACTGTACAAAACTAAGCAATATAAAATTCTTACAGCTTTACTGTATTTTGAAACTGTGTTGAGCCTGTTTGAATTTAGCAGATGTGTTCAAAGTTTGGTGTTTTTGTGGATCCTTTCATCAGCTTGTCTTGTACCGATCTGTTAAAACGATGTAAATACTGCCTGGATCTCTCCTCGCAGTGTGATCATGACCGGAGCCTACAACAACTTCTTCCGCATGTTCGACCGCAACACCAAGCGAGACGTGACCCTGGAGGCGTCGAGAGAAAGCAGCAAACCCAGAGCTGTGCTGAAGCCGCGGAGGGTCTGCGCCGCGGGAGCAAAGCGCCGGAAAGACGACATCAGCGTGGACAGCCTGGACTTTACCAAGAAGATCCTGCACACGGCCTGGCACCCCACGGAGAACATCATCGGCATCGCTGCCACCAACAACCTCTACATCTTCCAGGACAAACTCAACTCTGAGATGCATTCATGAGCGGATGTCAGCGGTGGATTCCAATGAGTTTACACGCAAATACACAACTATGCCAGAATGTACATTATTACTAGACTCACACACACACTTTCACACACCCAAGAAGATGCCTATACATGTACACTTAGAATACACACACACATTTACTCCTTCAGCTCCTCCTCCTCCTCCCAGAACTGAAAGGACCCAGTCAGGGCGAGAGAGGGACCTGGCTGGATCATGCAGTGGATTATGGGTAGAAATTTGTCCAAACTGTGGATTCCTTCATTGCTACCCTGTGGATTGTGCTCGATGGTGTGTTGATTGCTACCGTTCAGCTTCTGAGGGGGTTCAGTCCTCCCCAGACAGGAGAGACGTTTACATTTTTTGGTCGTTTTCTTCCTTTTTAGCTCTTCTGGCACTTTTGCTTTCTCCACCTCCTCCTCCTCCTCCTTTATATATTTGTTCACTAGAGCAAAACCTATTCTTATCCCTTGCCCACCGTTTTGTGTAACAAAAACCCTCTGTGGTTCTCTACCAGCAGCACCAATGAGAAATGGGGCATTTATATAACCGTTTGATTTCAAATCAGCTGTTCAGTTTTTGTAACTTTCATGTGGAGTTGTGTTGATGAAGGTAGTTGCGATGATAATAACATGAAAAGATAAATGCAATGGACTTGAAACCCCTCCCCCTCAACCCAAGTGCACCCGATGCCTCCCTGATTCAGGAGGAATGACCAAGAGCTGGGCTGTGCTCAGTGAGGTGAAACATTTCCAGTCCTGCAGAAGTTGGGAGATTCTTACAAGACGAGGACACATTCAGCACCGCAACAGTGTGTTTCAGCCATGAATGTTCTCTCTGCTGACATGGGCCAAAATTTCCTTGATTGTGGTTTTCTGCTTCTGGTCCAGGCTGTATTGTGTGCTGCTTCGACACTAAATATGTTAAACTCAGATGAAGCAAAAAAAAAAGAGAGATGAAAAATAAGTTACCGAATACAATCAAGCAAAAAGATGCTGCATGTCAAACAGTTTTAGCCTATTAGTATTTATAAATTGACTGACTGACTTGGTTGCCTTCTTAACCATTTAAACCCAGCTGTATAAAGGCTTCAGGGCACAGCGGGGCTCCTCGCAGCACGAGTAACCATAGACGGCCGAGCCCTCCTACCTTTATATGTGTCCTCGGACACTGAAGCATGTTTACCAGTGTTCGGTTCCAACACGTACACGTCCATTTTGAATGAA
Organism: Craterocephalus amniculus; assembly: GCA_036024015.1. Classification (NCBI taxonomy): domain Eukaryota; kingdom Metazoa; phylum Chordata; class Actinopteri; order Atheriniformes; family Atherinidae; genus Craterocephalus; species Craterocephalus amniculus. The sequence continues at coordinate 19,173 of JAVQJG010004549.1, read as the reverse complement.
GCCGCCCACAAGTCTTTCCTCATTGAGACCGAGAACAAAGAAAAACGAGGAATGTTTTTGATAAATGTCATACTCTAAAAGTGAAATGAAAAAAAATATATTCAAGAGGGCTCAGTGGTGTCTGTATATATCAACTCTGTTTCTGACATGTACGAGGTTTTGTTTTTCTACCAGCCGACTGCGGACCTGATCGTCTGTGTTGATGATTGCCTCCAAAGCTACAGCAGAGAGATGGTACTTTAATCTCTTTGGCCTTCCTCACTGATTACTTTGCAGATTTGCAGAAGCTTTTATGTAAAACAAAAAAATAAATTCCAGCTTTTTTCTTTGATCGACCCTTTATTTAAAACATCTGTCCGTTATATCCCATGTCCCTATTAAAGTAATGTTGACTCACATATTTTTGTCTTAATATATATTGACATGATTGTCAAATGGACAATTATAAATAATGTTAATATGTTTTTTCTGAATAAAGGTTTCAAAGAAATTGCATCCAATGAGGGTACAATGGTGATTTTTATTGTGGTGGAACTGGGTCCAGTTGTTGTGGGATCAGGCGCCACCTAGGTTCTATATACACCTATTACATGTAGTCTTCCATGAACCAAAGCTGGCGGTTTACTCCTGGGGAAAATGCCCATTTGTATCTGCTGTACAACTTCCTGCACTTAAAATCATATCTCATTATTACAAAACTTTTTTTTTTAATGTTATAATAAAAAGTACATATTTTTTTCACTTCTAAGGGTTTATAAATTGACAAAAAAATATTTGCTCTTTTCAGGTTCTAATAGTTTGGCAAATATATTGCTCACAAAAAACTTTTTGTATGATATCAAAATGAACATTTAATGAACTATAACCTTCATTTCACTGTCTTTATGCTTTTGAATGCACACATCCACCTGTACCATGTTTAAATAGTTCTTATATAAAAACCTGTTTTCAACAAGGTGAATAACCACAAAAAAATCCAAAAGGCGTCTGAACCTCGAAGTGTTCTGGTTGAATGACAAATTGCTCCTAAATCCTCCTTATTCACTTACTGTTGACATTCAGACATTGGACTAACATGACACCAAGCACGAGTTAGTGAGATGTCTTTATTTTTTGATACACTCAGCCCAGCTCTTGTCGGCTTTCCTTTCTATAGATTGTACGAAAGAGGAATTACTGCTGTAATATTCTAGTTACATGTCCTACATTCATTTACACTTTATGTTCTGTAAATTTCACCCAAAAGCTATATATCCCTAATGTTTTGTGAATACAAATGACCAGTAAAATCAAGTTTTAATGACCAGCAGCTCATACCGACTACCTACCCCATTCATTCCTAAGGAAGCAGCGAGGGTCTACGAACTTTTTATCATCATGTGTCTGAGTTTGTTCTCAATAAAAAAAAACAGCAAAACGACAAAGTTTCTATCATATTTATAGGTCACAGTATAGAAAACAGTAGTCACATCCTAACACAGCATCATCATTTAGAGACTTTTCAGTAAATTAAATCCCTGCACAGCAGAGATGATGACCAACATGTGGTGAAAAGGACAGGCGGAAGGAGGATGAGAAAACAGATGGAAACTAAAACAGCTCCACAATGCAGCTGACATTTCTTTAGTAAGAGATAAAGAGACAATAAGAGCATTTTTCCTCCAAAATTACTTCCTAATTCAGGTCAACGTTTAAAGGCACTTGAAACCCAGTCAGTTCAACCATGATTTACTGGGTTTATACGAGTGTTGACCTTTTCCTTCAATAACTGTTGGCTAAGCAAAGACTTCACCAAGGAGACTAGAGAATTAATACTGAGGATTTGGGCAACAAAATGTGTCACGGCCGTTAGCTGGCAGATGTGAGGAAGCATTTGTAGGGCGAACAGAAGCAAGTCAAACTTGGTTAACAGACCCACTATGGTGAGCGCACACAATATTTCAGACGAAATGTTTATATCAAACACAGCAAGGGATCTTAATGTGTTTCCTAATAGTGTTTGGCAGATTGCAAAACATCATTTTGTGCTTCTCCTTTTTAAAAATCACATTTTGGCTCAAAAGCTATAAGAAAAAAAAAAAAAACGCACACACACTCTGTCGATATGGCAAATGTCTGAGGTTTTGTTCACCGTCCTCCAGCCAGTAATGCACCAATAATGCATTAAAAAAACAAACAAAACAACCGTGTTGTACAATCATTAGCGTTCTTAAGCTGAGGATAGTGTTACAATCATTATTATATTATTATTATGAGCCATTTGTTTTTTTTGTCTAAGCGTCGTGCTGAGGCAAACTTTCTGTTTCAGTCTCTGAGTTTTGCTCTAACCGAGCGGTCAGGAAGGGGTTGAAGAAGAAGTCAAACCCAAACTGCAGGGCCCCCTGAGCCGTGCGCCTCCAGTCGTGTTCGATCTTGTACTGCCTGCGGATGGGCGCGGGGGCGTCGCCGCACGACAGGCAGTGGATGGCTTTCATTTCAAACACGGGCCATTTGGAGCCCAAACGGCCCTCCAGTATGGTGCTGAACTGCACCAGGCTGCCCGTGTTTAAGTGCAGCAGCACCGATTTGAACTCACTACTAGCTCGCAAAACTATATCCTTGGTCGCGTCTTCATCCTCTATGATAGTCCCGTCCTTCGTCTTCCTCTCCAGCGGCATTCCCAGCGTGACCTCAAACTTGTACCGGTCGAAGCGCTTGACGTGGCACTCGTTCTTGGCCAGTTTTTTTAGCTTACACAGCGGATCTTCTGCAGGAGGAGCCGGAGCCGGCTGGGGCTCCGCCGTGGCGTTCTTCACCCCCCCGGCGCACTGAGGGTAGGGTTCTCCGTACAGGCAGCGCATCCAGTTCCCCACAACCACCGGCAGCAAGTTGATCACCGACTGCGGCCCGTTTTCGATGTCGGTCACGCGGACGTACTTGAAGCGGCCGGTCCAGGTGACGCGGTGCCCCTCCAGGTGGGAGCAGAGGATCTGCGTCTGGGCCATGTTGGACTCCTTCCAGGCCAGAGGCCCGCAGAGGTTGCTGTATTCAGGCCACGTCAGGGTGGAGTTGTACACCTTCATGCCCTCTGACCTGTACACGTACATCCAGCAGAAGAGCACTACGGCGCTGAGCCACACCAGGATGAGCTTCACGATGCTGCTCCGCGACAAAGAGCGCAAAACCACGATGGGGTTGAGGCTGAACCGGGTCCAGAGCCGCAGCACCACCGGCACAAAGCAGACGGTCAGAGTCACCAGCATCTTAGTCAGCTCCAGGGTGAGAAACCACTGCACCAGCTGGATCATGAGCATCGCAGCCAGACCCAACGAGAGGATAGGAAGCGCAAATAAAAACAGGAAGTAGCCCACGCAGGTTCGAATGAGCCCTATGATGGAGGCATTATTAAGGAAAACCAGGCAGAGTTCACACCAGGTGAAGCAGACCAGGTAGGGCACCAGGCACAGGTAGGTGCCTTTAAAGCCCCTCAGCTGGGCCATGCGGAAGAGGAGATAGCAGAGGTGTCCGTACAGCAGGCACGGCATTCCCACGTTCAACAGCACCACGTCGCCCAGAGGCAACGAGACGTACGTCTTCCCAAAGATCTTGAGGAACCAGATGGAGTCTGGAAGGAGGCGAGTGAGGGAGCAGGCTCCGGAGAGGACCTCGGTGAGGAGGGCCTTACGGGCAAAGAGCTGAGCCGAGGCATGGAGGCTGAGGAAGGCCGTGACGGTGAAGAACACGGCGATGGCGGACAGCTCGGAGCAGGGGATCCACGACTTATCGGCAACGGGGAAGGAGAAGACCACGAAGACCACCGAGAGAAGGAAGTACCTGAGAAATTGAAGATAGGAGGTGTAGAAGGGTTCTTATATAAAAAACAATAAGTTTGGTTATTTAAGTTTTAGTTTAACTGCGTCTTCTGATTCATGATTGGCTTTGTTATACTCAAAGGATAATATTCTGGTTTTATGCCGTTATCACACAGAGCAAAATATATCAGCCAACATTAAGTCCATCCTTTTGAATTTCCTCCTGTTTATCAACCTAAATAAAAAACGTTTTAAAAGTGAATCCATCTTTTTCTCCTGGCAATTTGGAAAAGGCATTTCATGGTTCTTTAAGGCTGCAGTGTCGTTTTATAATCCTACTCTTTTTCCCCCAATCTTCATACTAGATTGAAATTTTGGCGTGCAAAACTGCAACATGAAAATTGTCTTCACAGTGACAAAAAGACCTGTCAGCAACTGTTTAACCATGTGCAACAAGAGACGAGGTTCACTGGTTCATTGATTATACAAAAAAAACAACAGCAAATGTAGAAATTCGCTTACAGATAAGGTTCCAAATGTGTCCATCCGAAGTTGGTCTCGGCCTGCTCCAGATCAATACCGGGTTCAAAGTGAGCGAGCAGGTCTGTGAGAGCCCGGAAGTTTTCCCACGCCTTTGAATTCTGTCAAGAAAGAAAATCTGTTTCCACTTGTCTCTTGTAAACATTAAACCAAATCTCTCCCCAACCTCTCCCTGAATATCAGCAACATGAGAAAAGCAGCGCAGCAACTCTTCACTAACCTGGAACACTCGCAGCGTGCAGATGATCATGGAGAAGAAGGAGAGGTAAAAGACCAGCAAGGGGATGAGGAAGATGAAGAACTCGATGGTGAGGTTTGAGATGATGAAGAAGAAGATTAGAGCGTTAACGTGATGGGTGGGGATCAGGGCGCTCAGCCACTGCATGCCGGCGCGCGACGCCCAGTCGATGAGGTGCTCTTTAATCTCCAGCAGCGTGTACAGAGGAAACTTCAGCAGCTGGTGGAAACACAACACAAATACGTTCTTCAACAATGTCACAGTTTTATTTGCTATACTGAACTCTTAGTTGTTAAAGTCAATTGATACCAGGAACCGATCCCAAATCATTACTTACAATGTTTATGTTCCCTTGAAATTTTATTTGTGCTGTCACTTTTATTAATTTATATTTTATGTTTTATTTATTTCACCATCGTTTGTTGTAAAAAGCAGAAAATAAAATAAAACCTGTCTTCCAATTCATTTCATTTTTTTAGTGTGGCAGAATTTTGGTATCAGTACTCCGTATCTGCAAGTACTCAGATTTAAGTATCAGTATCGCATCGGTTTGGAAAAAAGTGGTATTGTTGCATCCCTCTACTGAACGGATAAAAATCATAAAACTTGCAGATAACAGGACAGCAGGACGACCAAAAAGACAGATTCCCACCTTCTGATGCAGCGGCAGCTCATCAGGGTTCTTCACCACCACGTCATCATCATCCTCATCATCCGTGGCCGCAGCCATGACCGATGAAGGTGCAATTCCCTGAGCATACTTCTTTGTCATCTCAACAAAGTCATCCGCACCCACATGTGAGCTGGCTGCAAAGAAAAGTTTATGTCACATGAGTGTGACTATTGGGTCAGCAGCAGGAAGGAAGCAAACACACGCACCCTCACAGCTGACCATCCTCTCCAGGACTCGCCTCTGCTTCTTCGCAGAGCTGTTGAGCGGGAATGGAAAGGCAGGCTTCCCTGCAGACGGAGGACAGGGGATAATAAATCGTTATTTTAAAACCTTCTCAATACGAGCGTGATACAAACTGACCGCGCACCTGGCTCTGTGTGGACATGCTCCACATTCTCCAGCAGCTCAGAAACTGCCATCGACTTCTTCTTCTCCGGGTTTAGCTTCGAGTACATGAGCAGGGCTGCTTTTCTGACTCCTCTCTCATAACGCGTCTCGGTGCTCAACTTCTTCACCTCCTTAAAGTTCTCCGAAGTGATGCCTGAAGTAAAAAAAAAAGAGAAAAGAGCACACAAGGATCACAACCACAGCTTAACGTTATCCGGAGTCTACAGCTGAGGGGATCACTGGGAGCTTCTGATACCTTTCCTGGAAGCCAGGCACTGCTGCAGCAGCCTGACAGCATCCTTGCGGCCCTGTTTGGCAGCCTGGACCAGCCATGTTACCGCTGTGCAGCTGTTCAGTTCTTCATCTCTTTCTTCTGCCAGAGCCAGGAAGTAGCGGCCCATCTGGACACAAACCCACACGCTCACACTTGCAGTGACTTTTTGACTTATCTTTCTTCCCAGAGTCACTCTGGCTGCTCTGTCTCCACCACATGGCCTCATAAGTGAACAGCATTCGCCATATGTTCATCCTGACTGACCTTCGTTTGTGCTTTCGCGTCCCCTGACTTTGCTTTCTCTGCCAAATCCTCAAAACTGCTCTCCTCTTCTGGCTCCTCTGAAAGAGAAAACCTTTCTCTGAACACACATTTTATGGGTGTTTACATACTGCTTCAAGTTGTTCAGAGCCCAAACCGACATGCATCCTGGTTAAGCATCGTGGATATACTGAGGTCCAACTGGTCACAGTCGGAGGTGTTGTGGGATGATTTTGGTCATATTTGTCCAGCATGGATTTATAGTCTGAATATAAATCCATGCTGAGCTACACAAGCTCAAAAGTTGTTATATATAAAAACTGAATCTGTGTTGATACCTGACATTGCAATGAAAAAGAAAGCTACAGAATTTAATTAAATTATCTTTAGTAATTAATAGTGGTGGGAAAATCAAATAGAAAAACAGAATATCATGATTTTTTATTTCACAATTTTAAAACATATATTTTTTTGTAAAAAAAAAATACATTTTTAAATTTTATTTAAATTTATTAAATTCATTTTTATTTATCTTTTTTTACTTGTCTTGTCGGGCATTACAGTAGCAGAATGTTGGTCTGGATACTATGTTGTTATTTCCTCATTTAAATTAAGAAAAAAAATATCGCAGTAAGATTTTTTGCAACATTTTTTCTTTTTCTCCACAAAAATCTGCAATATTGTAGAAACATTAGAATCGCCTTTTTGAAATCAAATCGGTTCCCAAAAAAAGGAATCGAATCGGGAGGAACGAATATCGTCCCAGCCCTAAAAGTTTAACATATTTACTTCATGAAAACAGCTGATGATTATAAACAGGTGTATTTCTACTACATAAAAGCTACGCCCACTCAAAATCTTGTTTAGCTCGTCAGGCTTTCCTTTCCTGGTGACTTAGTCTTTACCCACCTTTTCCTTTTATAAACTTTGCACACACACGGTCCAGAAAAACACAAATAGGTTTATAGAAACCGGTGGAGTACACAAGTCAGTGAAAAGTGATCCCAAAGTGTTCACCCAGAAACATCTTCACCATCGAGGAGACTCACTCTGATTTATCCAGTGACCTAATGACCTCTCCTTCCCTCAAATCCCATTTCTCCAGAAAAGCCGGAGCTATCATTGAAAATATGTTTCCTCTGACAGAAAAACAAGGTGTCACCTTTGCCCCATTAGGCAGCACTGGTTAGTGAGGCAGTGGCCTGTATGTGTGTGTTTCAGGAAGCTAAAGAAAATACTCATGATACCCAGTGAGTTACATGAGATGCTGCCAATGCTCTGTTCATACCTAAACCCTCTGCCTGAGCCCTAAAATAACGTTCGTTTAGCACAGGCAACAGCAGCTGTAGGCTGCTCTAATGTAACTCACACTTCCACTGTGATTTAGTTTTTCTCCCCAGTTTAAATTTAACTATCTATGCTGCAAAAATCGGTTTTATCATCAGGTTTATTTATTTCTGCACACATGCGTAAGTATTTATCAGAGGACAGGGTAGAAACTGTGGTCCTAAATAAAAGACAGAGGTGTCAGATTTCACATTTTCCAGTAAAACTCCATATTCATACCGCCTCGGATCTTTTAATAAACTGAAATGTGTCATTTCCAGATCAGCTACGAGATCTCCATCTCCATCCGTATGAAGTCTATATGGTGCATTCAGGGGAAAATAAAGAGGTGAGGCAGGCTTTTCCACAGAGGTCAGCGTAATTAGAGACAGGCTGCTTTACATGTTGTGGTAAATGTCTTTGGTTGCCATGGAGATGTTGCAGCGAATGCAGCAGCCCAGGAGTGTTTTAGCAGCACTGATTGTCGCTCAAGAACAAAGCGAAAGCACAGTTTTCACTTCAGATCAAAGGTCTGAGCTTGAGTCTCACCTGGTTCAGGTGAGGCAGGTGTGGGTGGGGGCGTGGCGGCGGCTGAAGATCCACTTAGGAGATTCTCCGAAGAGGCTGCGTTGAGCTGGGATCTGCCCAGCTGGGAGAGGCTCCTGGTGGGTTGGCGGAGCGGCGAGGATGTCGGCGTGGAGAGGGACGAAGAGCAGGATAGAGGATTTGGAGAGGTCCGAGGGGAAGCAGTGGAGGGGGAAGACGTGGGTGTGGTTGGAGGTGTGGGCATCGTGAGCGTAGGTTTATGTCGATCAGGGGTTGATGCTGCAGCTGATGAGCCGAGAGAGGAAGAGCCTGGCCTTGAGGCGGCGGGAGAGGAAGGGGTGAGTTTGGGGGTGGGTAAGTTTCCAGTAGCTGAAGGGTCCATGACTGAAAAGATAAAAAAAGAAAGAAAAATGTTTCACGGTTTAATCAATATTAAAGTGACTTGACCAAAACTTTTACAACAGTACTACTGGTAGCATGGCTGTGTGTGAACAGCAGCAGGAAGCACATGGTCACAGAGAGACAGCTGAGAGAAAGTGATTTAAGAAGACAACAACTCCTGCTGAGGACACTTTCACTTGCTAAAACACACCCAGTCACTGTGCTGTTAGACACATTTATGTATTTAAGTTTCGTTTATTTACCAAGCATCCAAAGTTCTTCACCACATTGTGCTCCAACATCACAGATGCAAAAGTATTTAAGTAATTTTATACCCTTTTCATGTAGATTGATTAATTTCTGTTGTGTCTATAGATTCAAGTTATCTCTAAAATACAATGTTGACAATTTAGCTCTGTTCATTTGTGAACAAGCTTTTTGTTATCAGCGTCTATAAATTGTCATGTGGTCACCAATCTATTTTAGACCCCAGAAGGTGACATCCTTCAAGAGCACTGATTAGAAACGTGAAGCGTCCTGTTGCGGCTAAGGGAACCCCCTGTTGACCACCAACACCTCATCGAAGGACATGGACGTGCAAATAATCTTGTATTTATAATAAAATGAGATTAAACTGACATTAAACAGATTTACACTGAAGTCAGGTAGCCTTAGTAGCAACTTGGCAGCTAATGCTAACATTATTTGTTGATGATCGCTCACCTTTACCGTCAACACACCGGCTTATTGAAAAATCCTCCGAATGAAAATGGTTTTCGGAAATATCTCAGGTTTGTTATTGAGCTTCCCGAGACATTCTTCCCTCTGCAGTCAGTGAAATCCGCCTGTCTTCACCTGCGGCATCTGTGTGGTCAAACTCCAAACAGCCGAATGCACAGCTCAGTCACTCAGCCGCTTCGGTTATTGTCCCCGCCCACTTTCATTCTGTGGATTCTGATTGGGTTAAAAGAATGAGTCGCGCTTTCAGAAACGATTTGATTGGTTACAGTGGCCGGAAGTTCAAATAGACTAGAATAATCAAACGTCGAAAAAATCATTTCAGTTCAGTTCTTTTAAACCTGTTTTTAATGTTGATTTCAACAATAAAACCAACTTAAAGATGGCTTGAAAAAAGAACTGTGTACCTGAACAGCGTGTTTTTTTTCCATATGCCTTGTCATTAACCTCCATATTCCTCTTGTAGTATTTGCGATGTTCCAGGAGATGACGACAAAGTAGCCTTTTTCTTTTTTTCCATGTAAATTGTTATTTGTTTTGTTTGGAGCAGTGATAGGGAACCCTAGTTAGCTACAGCTGCAGTCCTGCACTTTTTATGCTTCCTTGCTCAAACACACCTAACTACAATGAAATAGATCCAGCTGTGATTTACAGTGACTCATTCATTTCAATTAGATGTTTTGGAACAGGGAAACAGAACCACTGGTTTAAAGAATACTTTAAACCACAATGATCATTTAAAAGAATAATTATAAACAAAAGACTTAAAATACATTAAATCAGGCAACCTGCTCAACAGCAATTATCTTTCTTCTTCATTTCTAAAGGTGATTTATTGGATAAGGTATGAAGGAAAAGGGCAGAATCTTTTTTTTTTTTGTGAGATTAGGCTAGATTTGGCACAGAATGACAATTAGTGTAAGATGCTTACACCCAACAACAGTTGGATTCAGTGTTTGTCCAGTAACATTGTGTGATCATACCATGCAGACAAGTAAGAGTTATTGATTATGTCAAGAAACAAATTGAAACTGCAATAAATTATCATTTGAATGCAATGTAAGCCTTGTGAATGAAGACCAAAGTAGGGAATCATACAATGTGTAGAGGTCTAATAAGCCTTTTGGTAACACTTGTGGAAAATTACCATATGCGGGGAACGTGAGAATGAATGGAAAACACCAAAGTTCAGAATACCTCCAGAAGAGAGGCACATGGGAAAGCAGGAAGGGGAACAGACAATTAAAGGACATTAAAGAAACCAGGACCCAGGGGAAGAACTGAGATTAAAGTTCAAGTCTGGGCACAAGACTAAGAATTACAATGTGTGAGAAAATGAAGGGAAATGAGGGTCCTAATTGCCTGAATGCAGCTGCACTGAAGCAGTTATGTAAATGCATCTCGATTAGGAGATTAATACAATCCACTTTGGAGGATAAGCAGCACCCTTTCTCTGGTTTTGGTCTGTCACATGTACACTTTCAATCTATATTAAACAATCAGTCTTTTGAATAGGCTTAGACACACATGCCCTTACCGGGCCATCTCATTTTAGGCAAAGCAGCTCAAGACAGATATTTGTCGTAATGAGCTTGTTATGGATCAGAATCTTTTGATTATGTAAATCTTTTTGGAGTTTTGTCAGGCCCAAACAACCTCTGCCTGAGATGGTCATGGCCAAAAATTAGAAGAATCTTATGATAAAGCATCAATTTGTTTTTCCCCTTCATCTGACTTTAAACCTCCCCATCTTTTTTAGTTTGTTATGACTTATCCAACAGATTTCTATGTATGTGATTCAGGCCCCCCTGAAGGGCTCCACCAGTAATTCCTCTGAAAGGAGGAAAGACCTGAGGAGGGACAGATGAGGTATGACCAGTAACCAGGGAAACAAATAGGGTTATATGAGAACGGACATTGACTGCAGTGAAGAAGAGGAGTATTTCCTGTGCAGAATCAGCTGACCTTTTAAGTTTCTCTCAGCAGGGAAATGATATATAAACTGCAGAATGTCAACAACCAGAAAAGTCTTTCAATGTGCTTTACAATCTGGACTAAAAGGGAGCAAAGAGTTAATTTATTGGAGTAGCTAGAAAAAGAAACTCAGAGCACATTCCCTTTGTTTCAGGGTAAATCTATGTCTTTCTCACTGGAAATGTTTACACTTTCAGGTAATAACTCTTCTTCTGTTCCAGTTCCTTCTACGTATTGATCTGCAGCTATTCTGGGACCTGTGAGAAAGAGAAGCTGAGATAAACAGAACAAAGAGAAAGAAATACTTTTTAAGAGCAACCTGTGGTTACAGACATTTTAATGTAGGCTTACTCTGCTTTTGAGTTGAATTATTTTTTGTTTTGTCTGAACATTTATAAAAATAAAAAAATATATAATGATGATAACATGTGTGTCATGCAGACTCTAATGAAACTGAATGATCACACTGTCTTTTGCTGAAACTAACATCCATGCAAATTGTGTGCTGAGGCTACATTAGTAGTCTTCTGTCATGATTGTGCCCATAGGCAATAAAATGTCACTATATCTGCGGAACATTGAAGCTCTTGAGCAGTCAAAGCCACATATGAATGCATTTTACAATGACTCTTCTATTAAAAACCTCATAACTGAAGCGATTCTCTCCTTTTTTCTCTTTGAAAGAAATTGAACAAATTAAATAAACCAACAGACCAACTGAGTCACCGTTATGGATGAGGATTTTGGGCATGGACATGGAACATCAGGCTCAGAGTTTTACTGACTAGCAGTCGTGACTCATGCCCGGGAAGCCTAATTACCTTCATATGAAAGTGTTACATCACTACGAGGACTTTTTGTGTAAAATAGGTCAGAGGCTGTAGAAATGGGCTGAGAGGTGGAGGCTGTTCCATGCATTGCCTTTGCAACTCTGTGTTTCCCACTAAATCCTATAAAGGTGGTTGGTTAGCATGATTCATCCTTAATTTGATTCTTTTACCCCCTTTGAATACTAAGGGGCCATCTCTAAAAGCTGCGTTAGGTTTAATCAGCTCACATTCATAAATAAGATAAGCTCATTGTGGGCAGCAGTGGATATGCTGAAAATAAGATGATTATGTTAAGTTAATAAAACAATGAATCCTTACTTGAGCTCTTCATAAGTGAGCAAATGAGTCAGGAGACATCTAAAAATAAGATGCCCGCATGACTTCAGCTCAGTGTGTTTAACTAAGAGCTTCCATCAGATTATCACAGTAAATATCACAGTTATTGTCATTTTAAACACCTTATGTTTCTGTTTTATTTAAAAACAAGAAAGGTTTTATTGCAAAGTTAGTATCATATCAATTGGAAATGTTTTCTTTATTCTATTTCTGTGAACTCTGTTATTCTCTGAGGGTATTAAAACAAACTGATAAAATACCATGTTGCCCAAAAGTGAGAGGGAAAAAACTCAATCAAAGCAATTAACAGACTCTCTGACATACATTTGGTCCCCTAAAGTCAATTTTCCACCAAAACAAAACAGGACCCACATTTCCCTCTTTCCTGCACGCACACTGTTATTTTTCAAATGTTATCTCTCCATCTGTGGGTCTGTAGGCTATGCTAGCCTCAGCAGAAACATGAGTGGAGTTCTGGTTAATGCTCAACACCCACCCTCTTTTCTTGTCTGCGTTATTTCACTCACAAATCCACAAATTTAAATAGAGCGCAGCCCTGAAAGACATGCTAAATGCTACTGTGGCAGAATAGTTAAACTAACCCATTGAAAGTCGTCCCTTGGCATTTGCTTTACCTCTTGTGGCCCACACTGCCTCGCAGCAACGGGCTGCATATGTTGGAGCTATGGAGAGAAGTGAGAATGTGTTTGTAGCTGTTCTTGAATGGCAAACTGCAGGCACAGAGTGGAGGGGCAGAGACAGGCAGCTGTGCATAAGTAATGCATCCTCCTGGAAACTGGGTCACACTCACACCACTCTCATATTGTCAGATTATTTTACCTACTTTTATGATTTGACGAGTCATATTGTCCTATATATGAAATATACAAAATTTCCAGATCCACAGAGTGCACATGTGAAGGTCTGTAGATCTGAGGATACATGGAGAGTAAGAACTGCTGGGATCCTTTTAAGTTTGTGATGATTATTGCAAACTGCCACTTCTTTTTAAGAGCAAAGTCAGGTAAAATGCAATAAAAAATACAAAAAAGGTATTATATGATGGACATATTTCTTCTTTAAGTCTGCAAAATAAATGTATGAAACCATTAAAAAATTAACAATTCTCACTGAATTTTTTTGAAAGATTAATCTAAAAAAACCTTGCAGATAATAAACTAAGGACATGATACTATGCTGATTAAACTGTGGCCCAATGAAGATATAATATTCATGGTTTCTATGGTGTATTGCTCATCGACTCATCTCATTAGGCAGATCACTCAGAAATGTTTTTGCTCTTGCTGTATCCTCCTGCAACCTTTAGTGACCTTGTAACCTTTCTTTTTTATATTATTAACTGATGTCCAACATCAGACTTACAGGTGAGACGCATCCTGTATGTGATATCCATTTATATAAACACACAATTTTAAAAAAAGGAAAAATTGATAGAAAATTATCTATTGGTGTTTTCCAAAGCCACCTGGATGGTTTCAACACTCCAGCCCCCCTAGATTTGGGCACTGGCAAGAAATGTAAAATCTGTGAATGACTTTAAAAGTTATCTCTTTCACATTTCTACTTTCCATGTATTTCTGAGGCAAGGTTAAAAAGGTAAATAAAAGGTATAAATGTGCACCAATATAAAGTATAAGGCTATTTCTTTTGGCTGTTTTTTTCCTAAAATACCACCATGCTGCTTGTGATATATGCTATAGATGCAGTGAAGCATGCCATTTATTCAAAAATACGCTATCTACTGAAACACGTGAATGCATCATCAGCTGCATGTTCTGGTAAACACACTTAATTTAATAAAATTCTGAAAATGATGTGAAGAGTTCAGGAATCACAGAATAATCTTTTTTTGGAACACATAGAATCAAATAGAATCTTGTTTTTCCTTTCATGATTTGCATGGAAGAAAAAGAGACAAGCAATGACCAAAATGAGGGTATGACTAAAAAAATCTAGTGGAAGTAATTGTGAAACTACAATTACTGACTTCTTTCAGTTACAAAAATGCCATCTTTGCCAGGATATAAGGCTTTTTAAATACATATGTGTATATTTGTATGAACTATTAGAAAATGTTTGCAGATAGGTGTAAACAAGGGAGTATTTAATCATCATGTTCCGTCCGTGTGCCGCCGTTCATCCTGACGTTACGTCTCTTCTTCTCCCGCACCGGCTGCGTGTACACGCATTTACCGCGCGCGGTGTCATCCTTGAACACGCAGTCAGGTGTCGCACTTCTATCACGCTAAAGGCGACGCCCTCCCGGCTTCTTTCGCTGCACGTTTACGTCGATACAGTCTCAAATGGTTTTATTTCTTTATTTTAGCCCTGGGGGTAAAATGTATAGGAACGAATGACGTAGCGTGAACACTGAAACGTGTGTGTGTGTGGGCGTGGAGGAAAATAACGTGCAGCGCGCGAGGGGAGGAGAGTGCTGGAGCTGGTAGTGTGAAGCCAGAGAATAATGTTGTTAGTGGCGGTAATACAGCGTCAGTCTTGGTGTTTGCTGCCAGAAAACGTGTGCGGTTATTGAGGAATAAAGTTGCAGATGGTGGCTGGCGGCGAGCGGAAGTCCGCATCTGAAGCGCCGCACGCCGAAGCCCAGCCTCCGCTACTGGATGTACAGCAGCGACGTTTCACATCATCAGGCCACTTGTGACCACCGGTCTGGACCTCCATTTCAGGTAAGTTTGCTCGATTTGTGAGACTAAAACTTATTTATGGGGGAAACAGGCTGATAGCCGCTGTGGCACATATCCGGTATCCGGTTTTATTTGATTTGCAGCTAGCTTTGCAGTGAGGGACACCCACCGGGGTTTATCTTGTGTGTGTGTGTGTGTGGAGTTTTACTGCAACTGCATGTGTAACCAGACCAGAATAATGTGGATAATGTGGCTACACGCTGAACCCGTGTGACATCTCTGGCCAGCTAGCCAAAGTGATGGCATGAGGCGTGATGATAATGTTCCCCAACGCGTCTGATTAACTATTTTTAATGTCCGCCTTTTTATCTAATCAGAAGGGCTTCTTCGCTTGTCCTACACACTGCAAGGGAGACAACAGATTAAATGTGAACCACTCGGTATAATTATAAATGTGCATGATCTAACCAAAACATCAACCATCAGACTGAGGGCGAGGACACCAGTCCTCCGTGGGTGGAGGATGCTGCAGCAGCAGCAGCCACTCTCATGTCGCCGCGGGGTGTGGTTGGCAAGCTGGACAAACGGGTTGTCAGCAGCGTAAACGTGCACCCTCCAGCAGAACCCTATCCTTTAATCTCCCATTTGACAGCCCATTAGAGGGTTGGTAACATCACATTACGCAGCCTCTCCCAGTATATCCCTTTACCAGCCTCATATCCTGCTCGTGGCCTGGCTGTCCGGTGTTTACTGCCAGAAACACTGTCATAACAGCTCTGCTGTTGTATCTGGAGGCTCCAGAGGCTCGTAAATGTGCCCCAGTGGACAGTTAACATGTGTTGCACACTTGCTTTGGTCTGATCAGAGGCTTTGATGCATGCTGTGATGATTATACTCTATGCCATGGCTGTTAATTGAACCCAAGTAAAAAAGGGCTGAAAAAATCTAAAATCTCTTATTGACTTATTGACTCACAATATCCCCCCTCTTTTCATCTCACCCAGCCTTTCTCAAGTCTACTCTCACGAACAGAATTTCTACGACTTATTCTTCATTCATAATCCTAACTCTCCATATCCCTGCCTTCCTCAGCGTAATGCTCTGACTGACAAGCTGCTACCAGAATAATCCACTGTCTATTGTCACCCTGTGTACACAGCTCTATTCTTTCCTCCCTGCTGCACCTTCTCCATAACCTTGGATGAGGTGATTATTGCTAACATATACTCAGATGCGCTCATGCATGCAAAAGTGTAAACACACATACTGCAGATGAACTTGCTCAGACTCAAAACACACAATGCCTCCAGCAGCGAATGGAAAGAATGATAATAATGACATATTGCATGTCGTTCAGAGCCAGGGGGATAAAACAACCAATACTTTGGAAGTGGAAGAAAGACTTTTTTGTTTGGGTTGACTAGTCATCAGGGTCGGTTACTTGTGGTCAGTCTGGAGGCAGGGCAGTTTTTAGGTCATATGCTCAACTAGTGTTGCTCTTGGCTGGGTTACTCACCCTCTCAGAGACATCCTCATGGTGTCTTTAGTCTCTACATAGTGTGTGTGCACTGTGGAGAGATGTCTGAAGTGTTGCCAGACCTGTTGTGACACCACAGTCTACAATATTTCTGTGTGTGAGAATAACCATTGCAAAAAATATGTGGTATAATCACCAGTAGTATGTACGCACTATATATCAGCCTGTCCACATTGTTGATTTTTAAACCAACCAGAGAAGTGACAAGTCTTTGTTTGAGCTCATGTTTGCCTGCGTATTTTATTGGGCCTTTTATGTCACACGGATGTTTGGTTAATGTTTGACACTGTGAGTGTGTGTGGTCTGTCTGGCTTTGAGGAGATCCAGCTGTAAAGTGTTTGCTCACACATCTGTCTGCCCAACATGTTGAACGATTTTTCCTCTGAGAAGTGAAAAAAAAAGCCTTTATTATACATTATTACATCCTCATTAGTGTATTTTTATTTAAAATACACAAAAATTACCTTAGTTAATATAACATCTGTAATAGATAAATGTTTTGAAGTTCAATTTTTCATCATGGGTATTTGGAATCAGTGGAATTTATTGCTGCGTACTTTTTATATGTCCTTCAAGTACTGGTCAGTTGCACTAATGCCAGCACTTAATGCAAAAAACACAAAAACAATAACACACAGGTGGTTATGACAGATGACACTATTAAAGTAGACTTATTAATAGTTGTGAGATTTGATAAATCTGCTTTATTAAAAGCAGGAAATGGGTGAAGGGAAAAATGACTTCACATGAAAACATACATGGAACTAAATGATAAGGCAAAGACAAAGACATATCATTATTGAGACATATAGGTTTAGATAAAATAAGATCAGACTTTATTGAGCCTACATTGGGAAAATTTGCATGCCACAGCAGCAAGAATGTAATCTACAGCTCCAGGGAAAACAGGATAGGAGACGCACACAAAAGGCAATAACAATGGCAGCAATATATAACTATCGAAATATTCCACAGTGTTATATGAAAATTATATAAAGAAGAATTAGTAAAATCTTTCGCTAAATCCATTTGGGACTCATACTATCAATAAATAGTTATTTTAGCTAAAATGAAGCAGAAATATGACAGGAAACTCCTTACTATTTTGAGATTTATAAAACAATCAAATAATCCATTCATCAGGACAAATATTAGCATAACAAAATTACACTGATTAGGTTCTTTTTCATGAGATTATAGATACTTTGTTGTATTGTTGTCCACGTAAAGTCAAAACTCCAGTTTTTGAAGTTTATATCAGCTTTTTGTCTGCACAGTTTAAAGAACAGAAAATTTACTTAGCATATGAAATTCAGTTTTTTAAACTCGAGAAATCCAATGCTTCTGTAACACGGGGAGGAAATGTTTTGTCAGGAACTTATAAAACTACCTCCATGTTTGTCAGTCCTCATTCAGCCTGATTTATAACAAGGTTACAGCATCAGGTGACATTAGCCAGGCACAAGTTTAAGCTTTGATTGTACCAGATATCAACTCTTCCTGCATTAGAGAGCACATTTTATGTTGATGACTTTTTCATGTTCCCAAAGTCAGAGTATATTTCTCAAGCAGCGTTGCGTCATGCTTAGTTTCATCATCACTTCTTTCTTTCAACCAGTCAAAGTATTTAGCTTCTTTCACCACTCTCCGCTAATTCTTGGAAGGTGGATTTTTGTTTATCCATTATGCAGTTTATGCAACTTTTTGAGAAAATCCACAAGTCATGGTATATTTCTTGCTGAACATCGGCTATTTTTGGGTGACTGGAGGGGTGATGAACAACAGGCTGTCCGTTAAGTCCGTTGAAAGATTTACTGGCACTCTAAGGCTTCCCAGCAGACTTAAACTTTTACAAACAGTATGCACTTCAGCAGGATTAATTAATTTCAAGGTCTATGACCTGCACTGGTTTTTGTTTGCTTCTCTGCATAAATGTGCTTGTTAACTTCACAGTACCCCTATAAAATGTTCCAGGCTCCCACATAACATTCCTGGTTTTCAATGAACTATTACCTTTGAGATTTAGTGTCGAGTTACAATCTTGGGAACATGTGGTGTCATGAGAATTAGTCAGAACTATGGGTGCTGTTTGTTTTTGTCCTACACACACATTTTCATCATAGGTACAGTGAAACCTAATATTTAATTTTTTCCCTTTATTTCCTCGCCGCTTGGTAGCATTGATAGAAAAATAACTAGTTACACTTTTCACTGTAAAACACCAACAATTACACCTTCCCAAACAAACCTGCAGTGATTTAGGTGGAAGTTTAGGTGAAAGTTAAACAGTTAAAAATGATTGACATGAACCGTTCCACTGAGGAAAGGCATGAAAGGAAGAGCATCTTTCTGTCCTATCATGTCCCTCATGCGTTTCAGCCTGGGTACACTAGGGGTCCCTTCATGACTCAGACAAGCATACACATGCATGAAAAAAAATACATTAATATGTAAACACAAAATTCATTGCATGTCTGTAAGCTAATTCTAACATGTTGTATATCCTGTTTTGTATTTTATTACTTATTTTTTAAATGTTTATTTCAATCTTTGACTGTAAGTAAAAGCACGTTTGTTTCCTGTGTGAATAAGCGATGAGAGCTTCTGTGAGAATCTGTGTGAGCTGCGTCTGTCCCTAGTTGTTCAGTTTAAGGCTGGGTGAACGAGTGCTTGTCTCT
>JAVQJG010004519.1:0-19089 GCA_036024015.1 Craterocephalus amniculus | reverse complement strand
TTTACTAAAGTCAGTAAATATTGTCAGGTTTTCATGTCTCTTGTGTTATTCCTTATCCTATTAGGGCATACACACACCCCCCCCCCAAACACACACACACACCATTTTCCTCATATGATCTCATATGTTTCTGTCATTTCAAGATCAGAAGCTTAAATTTCAGTTTGAACTTTTGTTCTTTGCCTCACTGTCTGATCTAATGTGTTTATGCTTGCTCTAATCGCTCTGCAGATAAAGTCAATTAGACCAGTTTAATATGAGGAAAGAGATATTGAGAATAGATTTAGCTGCTCATTTGTATTTCTTTCATGTCTGTGAGTCTGATCTAGATTAGATGGTGGGTGTGCTGGCCTTCACGCAGAGATTCTGGGGATGTAAATGACTTTATTTTAAGTAATGTAGAATAAAATTATATCATGAGAAGTTAGTACATTAACTTGGGTAATTTTGTCCCCCTGCATGTGCATTTTCACCAAATTTGTGTTTTAACCTCTTTTTTTCAGGAGGATCTGCATCAATCAGTTCAAGTAATCATCACCATCTTGAAGAGTAAGAATTTACTACATAGTTTCATAGCTACATAACTTTAAAGATAGAAAAAGGCTAATTTTTATGTTACAGTTTGATTTTCAGAAGAGGGGAACTAACCGCCTTATTAGATCCACCTCTTCAATGGCTTGGTTTCACTTATAGCTTATTTGTCCATCATATAGCAATAAAAACTGGTCAGAAGTGCGAATAAACGTGATAATACAGGAGCTTCTGCAATGTTAACAATGGGTGCAGCCATCTTTTAAAGTGAAGTCTGGAATCCAGTCAGGAGGCCGTTCCAGTTGAAACTTCCCACTCAGAAGTCGGAAATTCCAAGTTGTGAGTTCAAATAGAACTCACCATAACTACCGACCCCATTTTACTTTGTCCAACTTCAGCCCTTTGACCATTTTCCCTTCTCTCCTCCCTCATCCATCCTTCTGGTCTGATCCTTTACCACATCCTATACTTCGTATCCCTCTTCATTTCATTCTTTTATGATTGTTTGATTGTTTCATTTTGTTTCTTTTCCCCAAGTTATCATTAATTCTATGGATCTGGTCGGCTTGGGTCACTTCATCCTGAGACAGAACCCCCAGATTCAGTCTCCTCCTGCAGCACGGATGCAGATTATCCCAACATCTCATCATTACAAAAAAGAACAAATAGGGGCAATTTGCGATTTTTGGCTGCACAAAAAATGACTCAACCCCGGAGATCCCTCTGGCCAGCAGGTTTACTAAAACTACGTTGTTAATAAAGCGCTATCCCTGAACGGCAGTCTCTCATTAAAAAGCAGCCAATTGTAGCCAGAAAGCAAAATTACATTTTGTTATCACATTGCACAAAATGCTTCCATTTCCTGCCTTTTTTGATTAATTTAATTAAAACAGTATCGAGTCGTGATTTTTGGGTTTCATATCTACCGAAAATACACAATTACACCCCCCAACACACACACACATGTTGTTCACAGTGCAGTAGTGTGTTTGAGGTGGCGTTGAGAGCTTGCTTGAGAGCCTGTTTCTGTATGAGCCATTATCATCAAAGACAACAGGCGCTCCAGTTCATGCGCACACACACACACACACACACACGGACAATTACCTGCTGCCAATAGCTAAAATTGCTGAGTGGCGGCTGCACCCATGGGTGAAATTGTTCAAATGTCTCACACTATGATCAACTGACAAAACTGTCTGACTCATCGGGCTAAAGCGCTCCTCCAAACAAAAAATGGCTATTATTGAAAAAGAGAAGAAAAGAGGACGGAGAGCAGCTGAAAAGACGACAGACTGGCTTTTAGTTTTAAAAAACTTATAAAATTAGCCTGCTTCACTTGTGCATTTGTAAGTTAAAAATGTATTGATCTTGACCTCCCCTGCATGTGACACACACTCACATGCACGAAGGCTAAATTAAGGCTACACTCCCATCCATCCGGTTTCCAAGGTCACCAAACGTGCACACCTAGCGCACAGCAAAGAAAAACACCCTATTTTTCTTGCTGTTTGTGCTGCACTCAGGCATTGATCTCTGTGTCTGGCTGACTCTCTTTGCTCTTTGCTCCAGTCCACCCCCCACCCCCTGTCCCCCTTCTGCACCCACAAAGAGGCTGACAAAAATAAAGCAGCCTATTCTCAGAAATTTCCAAAAGAAGTGCTCCCCGCCTTTCTTCCTTTCACCCTCTCGCTCAAACCGTGGAGCCGTGGCTTCAAAGCCACTCTGTGAAAATAGGGAGCGGGAAATAAAAAAGTGCTGGATGTGGCAGCTACCTGGCATGATGGAGTTGTTTTGTGACTGAACCGGCATGCTGAGTTGCCTGTTGGGGTCTTTTGGACCGAGCTATACCCGTTCGCTTTTTGCAGCGAACACCTGATGGTGCATTTTAATGACCCAAAAGTAATGCCATGAGGTCGGTTTTCTTCTATTATTTCAGCCTTTCTCGCTGGGCAAAGTTTTCCAACTCCAAGAGACTAGAAAACAGCTCACCAGTACTTGAATTAATTCAACGAAATGTAATAAAGCCAGCATAACCGCAAAAAGAAAGAGCCATCAGAGGTTTGTTTTTTTTATTATTATTGTGGCTCTCCTCTTGGGAACCAGTCCAGATGAAATTGGCCCATGTTTGAACCTAATGGCCGACCCCTTACTCATTTAGCCATCTGCATCCTGCCACACTTACAGCTGTGTCTCAATGGGCCAATCAGCAAGGCTCCTATCAAGCTGGTGACATTTAACAGGCAAAAGGGTTTCAGCCTATTGAGGCAACTAACAAACGGGAGAAATAAAGCTGGAAATCCAGTTTCCTCATTCACAAGTTACCAAGTTTTTCTTTGTTTTGCTTCATCGTTTGATAAAAGTATCCTTGGAAAATAGCAATTGACTTGGGTTTATGAGAAAATAAGCAAGCCGTGAATGAGATCCACTCAAGACTTAACCCCCCACGTTAATGTGTTTGAGACTCTTTATTAGTAAGCCAAGAGCTGATGGAGCAGATCAGTATTAGAAGATTTGAATAGTCCTAAATTATAAAAAGATAATGGTGTGTGTTTGTCAGATGAGGCCCCGGCCAGGGAAATCCCATTCAAATGAAATGCAATATTCATGAATTTCGATATTGAAGTCTTCCTAGCTTTAATATTAAACCTGGTGAGATGCCCTTCAAGATTTTAAAATAATCCATTTCTTTCCCTTCTGTTCTCTCCGTTTGCCTGTCTGGCGATATCTCTCATGCAAAGATATCCAGAACCGCAGGTGGTGGAGTAGAAAAGAACATTTACTCACTTTTCCTGGGTTTAACACACGCTGTGCTGTTAGTTCTTCCAACATCAACGAAAGATCTGCAAACGGACCTAAGCTTGATATTACCCAGCAGCTGTATTAAGACTAACCCTTCCGCAGTAACGTAATGAAGCAGCACTCACATACAAGTACTCCTGCTGATCCTTTTCATACTCGTGTTAATTAGATTATTAGATGATTACAAAAGGAGAAATTACGCTGAATCTGAATTATCGGACTTCTACTTTCGAATAGAAAAGAAAAAGTGTTATCTAATCATCACTCTTTTGTTAAACTTGTTGCTTAATGCATACTTTTAAGTGTCTTATATGATATTTATCATTCTTATTTCTTTTATTACACCTCCATTTGAGGAAGGGTGGATCCAAACTTTCATGTTGACTGAATTCAAACATTTAAATGGTTAAAATTGCTCAGTTTGGTTTTAAAGATCATATTCTGCATGCTATGCTTGAAACCAGTGGTTACTGGAGTTGCGGTTGCTTTCATGTCATCGCCAACAAGTCTGCCCATTCTCCTCTGTTGTTCTGATGTTTTCAGACGCTTACAGCGGCAATCTGATGTCATGTAGTGCCATGGCTTCACGCCCAAGTTTTCTCACTCAGTATGAGGGCAGCTGCAAAGATCTTTGTGTCCATCAACGCTTTACAGCAACACAGGCGACAATAGGTATTTTCATTTTATTTAATAAATCCACCAAGCACGTCTGTGTCTTCGAACACAACAGTGGCTGCCTTTTGTCTGATTTTCCACCTCTGTGGCCGAAAATCCACAGTATATTATATCAAAAAGCCTTTGCAGCTCAAGCAGCGTTTGCAAAGAGCTAAATTCCTTTGAGTCTTGCACACTTATAATGTGTTGAGGACAGTTTGTTTTGAAGTTATATTGTGCATCATTTCATGGCAGGAGTTGCTTTCATCTGTTGTCGTGCAGTTGTGAGTGACGCTTTGAACCTATACGGTGGTCAAGCTCAACATGATTCACAGAGAAGATAAGTGACACTTGAGGCGGATGTGATTGCTGTGGAAACCTCTCTGACTCACTGCTTTGGGAGCAAGTGTTTGTGACTTCTAGGCAACTTGATGTGAAGAAAACCTTAAAATCATGTTCCCTGCAGCAGCAAATTATGTCTCATCACGATCACAGTTACCATTTTACTCCAAAGGTTATATTTAAAGGAGAATTTAGCTTTTTTTGGACCTGGTGTCTGTTTTTATCTTTCCTTTCATACATGTGAGAGATGGAGAAAGGAGCGTTCAAGATCGCTCCAGTATTTAGCCGGGCAGGCAGCTAGGTTCACAAAAAGCGAAATTCTCCTTTAATGTGTATGCTGCTTCCGTGTGGAGGAATCATTTTTACTGTCTCTGTCTGTTCTGCAGATTTCTCTGTTTCTGCTCCTCATTTGCATGACTGTTGAGAACAATATTGCCAAAGCGGCGAGACAAAGGCTGCCTGCGTCTGTAATTTTGTTCTCTTTTCTCTCTTTCAGAGCCGCTCAGAAAATGAAACATGTCGCCGTCGTGGAATTGTGTCAGAGAAATTGTTTCCATACCTCCATCTATCTAGACGAAAATAAGAGACGCATTTGATCTAAAGCACAAGACAAGAAAAGATAACTGCTGCAGCATTTTGCTAAACAAATAACAGTGCTTTGAATGATCATTTTGCACTAAGTTCAACATAACTGTTTCAAAGATTTTCAGTGGACTGAAGGAAATCTGAAAAGCACCTGTGCTGGGAAATGTCACACATGGCTCTAGGTGACAATAAGCTGAAACATAAAGTCGTGTCTTTCTACTATTTGCGGCTGAGATGGCGGCGCACATCAACTTTTTAAGGCTTTTTTTGGTTGTAAACCAAGCCTTTTTGCTCCAAGGCCAGACTAAAGAAATAAATGAAAATATCAAAGCTCCAGGCCTTTGAACAAAAAAAAAAAAAAAGAAAACAAAAAGATTTGATACTTTGGTGACATCTGTTCTCTGTGCAGCTTTATATTGAGGCAGTCTTAGATTACCATTTTAAAAAAAGTGCCAATCTTAAGTTTGGATCAATTTCCATGGAAACCAATGTACAGATTGTTTCAAGAGCTATTCTGTTTTATGATTTCCTTCTCTCTAACATTCAAACACCTTTCCTCCACTGTTTCCAGCCCTGTGATGCTTTAATGGTTGCTATGGTAGCCAATGAGTATCTCTGGTGCCAGGCAGAAGTGGGCTCTGATTGGTTAATCAGTATTCAGACTGTGTGTTTGCTTGGCTGGATGTTATGTGGTCATTCTTGTCATTTTTCTTTACTCTTTGCAGTCTGTTGCCTTGTTAGCACCAGAAGTCCTCCTGGTGGACCAAACCGGGTCCTAATGAAGCTGAATGTCATCCGAGCCGAGGTTTTTCGTGATGCTGGGCGGATGAAGGTGATATGACTGGAAAATGTGACGGGATGAGGACAGGAAATCCGAGGCAAACCGTAGACAGACGGGGTCAAGGAAATGATGAAGAGTGACAGTGATTCTGCGACTTCAGATTTAATTTTCAGTTTAGCGGGGGAGTTTGAATTTTGATGGTGTTTTAGAGCCTGAAAAGAAAAACAAAATCAGTCAAATGGCAAGGAAAGAGAGTGTGTGTGTGTGGGGGGGTCTTAACCTTTCTGAATGATTGACAGCTGCCTGATTTCCATGGGGCTTTGAAAAAACTGCACGACTTACCTGATGCTAGGCTTAGGCATAACCTTTTTTCATTTTCAATGAAGGACTCATACATTCCTCTTGTGAACACACTGAAAACACAGGAGGGTCAGAGTTACACACACCTCCTCTTGTTCCATGTTTGTTAACAGTTTAGAGATGAGAGGTTTCACGTGACGGCAGAAGTAAGGCCATGATTACTATGAAAGCCTCTGCATTTTACATGTATATGGAAGAGTGTGTGTGTGTGTGTGTGTCTGTCTGTGTGTGTGTGTGTGTGTGTCTGTCTGTGTGTGTGGGTGTGTGTGTTTGTGTGTGGCAGCAGCTGTTAAGGTAATTATTCTGAATTGTAGGGGGGGAGAAAACTTTGTTAAGCTGCTCTGGTTGACATTTTTATCACCTCTTTTTGAAACTGTCACACCTGCGACATGATTTGTGGTTTTAATGTGTGTTAATCCCGCCAAATAGGACACAAGAAGTAACCAGATATTCGTTGTTTTTGTTTTTTTTTGCTTTAAATGTGACTGGACACAAACTGGAAAAGACAACAGCGACAGCAGCGAGACGTCCCTCCATCCAGGACTTATGCACCTCCTAGAATAAAAAAAAAAATTCAAAAGGCAGACTGCAAACATCACTGCTGACTCATCACACCCCAGATACAGCTTGTTCACACTTTCATATCACTGTCACATGCTTGTGTGTACATGTGTGTGAAAAACTGGAGTCAAATTCTTCTTTGTCAGATCCCTGTGGTCCTTCAGTATAAATTCTCCAGCTTTTCCTCTGTTCAATGCCAGATCTTCGTCTTACAGTCAGTCAGCTGTGTATTTACTCTTATGAGTGTTTTTTTTTCCTGTTCCTGAAATAACATGAATGATGATCAATTTTTCCCACAATGAATACAGTACCTGGAGAATCAGGAATCTTGAAATCCCAGTTATTGCAGTTTTTTTACCGTAAAGAAAATATAATAAAGCTGAGAAAAATACGTCCATCCTCACTGCTTCAGTTGCTCGGCATGTTACATGTTGAAGTATGACTTGTTTGGAAGTGTTGAAAGAAGAAAAATAACTTTTTTAAAAATTGCATGCCTGCACAGTTCAGGTTAGGAAAGCTGTTTCTAAAATGAATACAAGAATTCTGGGGTGATATCATGTAAATACACAAAAATAAAGTGAAAACATTTGGCTATAATGCACAGACTGAGCTCGTACCAACTATCAGCGTAGAGGTGGAGGTCTGACATCTTAGGCTTGACCCCAAACAGAGCTTTATGAGCCTGCAATGCATCCTTTCATAAGCAGCTCCTGTAAATGAAGTCCAAAAGGAAGAACAACACCATTACAGTTAAACTTTGTTGTTATACTGAGTTTTTGTTTCATGTTTTGGGGGCTTTGCAACATCTGGTACAGAAGATAAAGATTATGTCAAATGCTTTATGGTTTAAAGACATTTTGGAGGGTTGATTCATCCAGAGTCATATAGTCAAGTTTGCAGTGAACTCCTAATACTAATAAATTTAACTCTTAATACTATTTTTAACTGGACTTCAACCCAACAGCAAATAGAAAACAGAAAAGACTGTTTCAAACTGAACATATGTTCAATTTAGTATATCTGAGAAGAGCTGATATCTGCAAACATTTAAGAGCTGAAGGACATTGGAATTTATCTTAGTTAAGCCTTATGACATGCATACATTTGCTGAATAGCACTGAACACAAAGTACAACAATGATCATGAAATGGAAATGAAATTAATGAAGTTCACCCTCCTCCTTTCAGGATGCTGAATATGTTTTGCATAACTCATCTTACATTGAAATAGGAAAGAATGCACAGATGCTTAATTCTATTTATATCCCTAATTAATAACACGCAGCAACTTTTCCTAAACCTTTTCTGCAGGTTAATTAGCATCTTCTGTGCAATTCACACAAAGGTTAAATGCGTTTCTAAGTAAGGTAATTGCTAATGAGTTTAATCAATGCTTACTCCCAGAGCACTATGCAGACAATGCGTATTTGTTGAACTAACTGTAGCAGGAATGTGTTGCATAATGTGCCCCGCTAGACTAAACAGTAACATCCACATTTCCATTACACACAATATGAAAACGTTGCGTCAAAAATGTGCAACCCATAAATCCAGCCGTTTCCTCCCACATCCCCGCGTCTGGCTGTGTTTTTCGTCGTGCGTCAGTAGAGGAGACGGTGGCATTTCCAGGCTGCAGACAGCTTCTCCCATCAGGCCCCATGACTGATGCTGGAAGTCTTGTGAATGAGAATGAATACAAGTGTGGGAATAAACGATTCTCTGCTCGTCCTTTAATATGTCCACAAATCCGTTTGGCCATCTAGGCTGAATAAATACCTTTAAAGCCTTGCGTGCAGCACAAATGTCAGACTCGATAACTTAAATCACACCTGATGGCATTTCTGCTGCAGAGATGGCCATCAGCTGTTTGTTTGCCCAGGACTTCTGCAGGTGGACCGCGATGAATCTCATCAACCATCTAGATGTCCTGGAGATTGATGCGGGTGTCGATAGAGAGCCGGGAAATTTACCTTGAATATTCATCAGACATTGCAGCTCATATTGGACTGACACAAGCAAGTGTGATGGGGAAAAAGAGACAATTCTCATGAGCTTTTTCTGGGGGAAATACACACAATCTAAGAAGACGACTGCTCTCATACACTTCACTGTGGAATATTTTAAACTGGGAAACTGCATCATTTCCATGTGTGCTAATAAATACAGCAAGCAGTAAACAGAAGCCAAGATATCACCGGTGCTCCCTCTATAGGCTGGGAGCTCTAAATCCACCTAAAGAGAGGATTTTTAACACACAAAGAAGGAAAGATGCTACACAATGTTACGAAGAAACAATTATTATTAAATTAGATATTAATTTATTAACATAAATCCCTACTTATTCAAATATATTCAGATGTTTTGCTTCTTCTTTTAATTCTCGAGTGCATTTGTGTTTGCACCTGGTCATTGCTTTACTTGTACTGTATCTAATAATCCAACATCCTCTTGTGTGCTATGCTATGATTTTCCTTCCGCCCTTTGCTCTCTTCCTCCTGTTTTGATTGATTGCTCGTCCTTCATATGGTTCACCCGTGCCCCGTTGCACTTCACCTTATTCTCTCTCTCCACGTCTGCATTCATGAAAAATATTTTTACTTCGTCTATTGTCATGCAAGTATTAGTTTCTTTCTGATTTTTCCTTCTAATTTTTTTTATTCGCTTTTTCTATTTTGCAGTTTTACATGTTTCCCTGCTTCAACTAGTCTGATTTAAATTAACTTGGACCCATTTAATTAGAATCAGGTGTGTTGGAGCAGGGAACATCTAAAATAAAGTTTCCCTTTAACATATGGCAAGATTCCAGAAGATTTCACTACTTGGAGGTCCCACCCTAGTGCACCTATTCCTGGTTCACACAACCTCATTCCTGCCCCCGAGCTGCTTCAGACTGGCTCTGCAGTCCATGAGCAGGTTGATGTTTAACCTGGGTCAGTAGATGTTAAAGGAGAAGTTTGGTATTTTGAAACCTGGACCTATTTTCTAGCATGAAATCCTCTGTGAGCTCAAAGCGGCTCAGAGTTTCCTTTTTGTGGCACTCCATTCTTATTTACAGCCATTACAGGCACTGTGATGTCATCTCAAAGTTAGTGGCTGTAAATAACGACGGATCACCACAAAAAGCAACTCCAAGCCACATGGAGCTCACAGAAGTATCGGAGCAGCAATTCATAACAAAACATTGGTGAATTGAAGGAGTTTTGTAGCATAAATTGCCGTATTTAGAGGCTGCATGAACCTGCCCTATTCACTCCCATTATATTGGATGTACGCTGATCGCAAGTGGATCTAAATATTTCCTGAAGGAGTTCAAGTTACACCAAAATTGCCTGGGTGAGTAAATTATCGGATTTCATGCTAAAAAACAGGTCAAGATTGCAAAAAACCGAACTTCTCCTAAAAAGCCCATACTGTACTTTCACCTCATGTTCAAGACTTTCCTGACTCACTCTTGAGCCAGAGTTTGTTTCTAAACTGAGCTTCACTCCATAATAGCAATACCGCGGTAACTGCTTGCTCCTTTAACTCAGATCCTTAAATGTCTGAAATCTGCTGTGGTGACCAGACAGCTTCTTCATATCTCTCACCGGTGCGCAGGCATACACAGCTCATCCTTTCCTGTCATTTCAGATGTCCAGTGAAACGGTGGTTCCAGGGACCAGAAAGCAGAATTTCAAAGTTACACCCATGAAAATACTGTAGCTACATTGTGGCTGTGAGCAGAACTTGACAGCTTCCAGCCAAGCCTGCTGTGTCATGCCCCCTTCCGCATGTTGATAAGCTACTCTGCTGAACCGCAGGCTCTTTCCACTACCGCAAATCATCTGAACCTGTTGACATGCTGAAAATCCCGTCAGCATGCTGACCACCCACTGACACAGTACGGCTTAAAACACAAATGGAGGTCATTACTAATGAGAACTTGCAAAAGTTTCTCTGGTTACATGTTTGATGTGAAAACAAAGTGTTCTGCAGGTCTTAGTGGTGAATATTTAGCAAGACCCAAACACTGTTTTATCCAAGTGATGGATGAGCAGAGACACGGAGTGAGAGTGCTTAAAATTCAAAATATGGAGCTACAGAGCTTAGCTGTCAAATAGTGCACGGGAGTCAGGCAATACAGAGATGGGAGAGAAAAGAAAGTAACCTTGCTGCAACATCAAGAAATCCATCTGATTTCAGATGAGCTTGCCTGCATGAGTTTTAGAAAACAAAGAGCAGCTGAGGTGAGAAAGACAAGTTGTTAACTCGGGTTAAGAAGGGAAAGATTTATGTCTCTGTTCTCCCATTTCTGCCTTTCCATTTGACTCAAACCCTCATTTAATCTAAAATAATGTTCTCTAAAATTGCTTCAATATTATAATTTCTTTTGTTAGCAACTGGAGAGTTTAGATTAAACCACGCCCTTCTTAGTGTCTCTTTATGTCAAGGCCTTTAACATGCTGTTTGTGATCTATTGTACCTTTTTTGAAAAACAGAAGGAGGAGCAAGCTCACAGTGAGTTTTCAAAGACGAAAGAGAAAAGCTTCACACAGGTACGGTAACTCTGATGCAATTCCTTTTGTTTCGACATCGGAACAATGATAAGCAGCAAAAACTTTGATGTAAAAAAAAAAAGAGTGAAATGAACCATAAAATTTCAGACTGTCATAGCTGAGGGTAGTTTTTTTTCTGTATGAGCAGAATTATTCAACTTAATTAAGACCTGCTGGTCTAATTATAACCCAACAAATGCAAATGGCCAATTAATTCTGCTTGTGTCCGTGAGACTCTTGTTAAAGCAAACCGTGAACAAAGGAGGCTGAAGTCTTGGACACAAAGAGAGTTGTTTTTGTTTTCTTTTTTTTCTACACTGTGGCCTTCAAACAGCAGAAATTGAAAGTTGCAGCTGGTGTGTTGTGTTGTGTTGTTTGCCAATGCTCTCTGCATTGTGGCGGACGTGTTTACATCAGAACCGCGGGTCCAGCTGGCAGTCATCTTAGACAATGGCGAAGAAAAGGAACGACAAGAATTCATCCTTTTGATAACGTTCTCTCAAATGCACCTGCCGCCAGAAATGCCAGTAAATGTCAGCTGTCTGTTCCGGGCTTGACAACACACAGACACACTCTGCTACTCCACATCTCACCTTAAAGTACTATTAGAAGGTCAAGTGGTGGAAAATCAGGGCTCTAGTCAGTCAAGGGGAATTGAGCCAGCTCTGTCTTTCCCAATGACTGTAATGGGAAACAGAAGGGCACAATGGTTGGCAGATTATTATTATTCTTCAGCCCATATTCATGATTTTGCAGGGAGGTTAGTGCGGGACGGGACAGAGGCCAGTTGGTTAAGCAGACCCAAAGGCAGCTGAGGATAAAAGCTTCATCAAAATGGGGCCACATACAAATCATCTGGACCCAATAATAAATAAATGAGAATTTTGTATAACAATGTACCATCTTATATGATTTTAAGATTTTTTGCAGCCCTGTTTGAAATTCTATAAATAATACAATGACAAAGCCCTGGTGAAGGGTCTAAACTGAGCATATTTATATATGACATGACATGAGTGACTTTACTGTGAATTGTGGTCCTGAAAGGAGATTTCTCCATCAGCTCTGAGAGACCGTGAGGCTGGTGAAGGTACAGATGTGCCTGCTGGAGGCAGCTGGTGTCAGTTAAGGTTCACTGCATTTGGGCAAAGAGACAGAAAAGATTTAGACTTCTGTTTTTATATTTATGACTTAAGTCACTGTTTCTCATGTGGTTGTACAAGTACCCCTAGTGGTACTTCGGGACACTCCAAGGGGTACTTAAAAAAACAACAAAAGTATTGTCTGTAAAATTTCTTATAATCTTGTAATATAAAGAAAATGTACCTGTAGGTTTAAAAGAAAATGCATGCTTATCATTAAGCTTCTATTTCTATTTTAACCAGGGTTCTGATCTAAAATTTGTATCTGTAAAAATGGGTAGGGCTGAGCAAGTTTTGGGAAACCTGACTAATTTTCACCTCAGAACTGATAGATGTGAATAAAAATCCGGTTTGTTGCTTTTGTATGATACTTTGACAGTGGCAACATTTATGAATATTTCTCTGTTCTGTGAAAGTGTGTTGGGGAAAAACAACAGGTTATGTTTTTAACACAAATCCCCATGAATCTAATCATCTATTATTGATTACATGTTAGAAGTAGTCTATGTCCTTTATAATTTCAAAGTGTTTCTTTGGGTACAAATATTTACATTATGCACTGGTTACTTCTTAACCCCTTAAAACTCAGCTAAATCACATCTGTTGTTATCATCTTCATCACTATCACTGCCTTGTTGCCAAGAGAGCTCTATTTACACCTGGACATGATGATGAAGAAACTTCCTGTCCAACTTTCCACCAATCAGAGAGCTTACATTGAGGGTAATGTCCAATTAGGAGCAGCCAAAGATCAAAGATAAGTGAGTAGAAAAGAAAACTCAAAGTCCTCTATGGAGACTTTTGAGGCGTCCCACAGGTATCTGTACTCAGCCCACTTCTGTTTCTTTCAGAATTAAATTGTTCCTGATGTTGTGATGCATCAGAGGGCAGAAAGGGCTTGGTCTCTGTCGATCTGTTATGTCTACAGAATACCAATACACTCCTTTATGCTGCTATATCTAGCTATACACTCATTTTACATCATTTAAGCCCAATTATGTGATACCTGAGGCTGTCCTGGAGACATCATGTCGCAATGGTGACTGGGATTGAAAAGGTTCAGATTTTACAAGTAATCTTATATTAAAAAAAAACAAAACATCAGACTGATCAGTTTTCATTAGATAAAATAAAACACTGTTCATGTATTTTCTTAGTTTCTGTCAAATGTTTGGTGACAGCATATGGACACCTCTAAGGCTGTCAAAGACCACTAACAGGGTGGCAATGAACTGGTACTGGTTCAGATTGACAGAGAGCTCCTACTCAATATAAAGGTCACTGTTGACACTGTTTTTGCTGGGAAATAAAAATTACATGCGGGGCTTTGGGAATAAATGTCTTGAGAGATCAGAAACCATTTTGATGTCATCGACCAAAGCGTTGACAAACACCTCTATAGACTTAGATATTTCACGTCCAGACACACAGAGAAAAAAGAAGATAGAGAACCAAGCTGTTCCAGTTCAGCAGTCAAGCCTTTCATCCTGTTGCTGCTCTGGCCTGTAAATTGACAATTTTCTCAAAGTGTTATCTGGAAAGTTGAGAGATTCCTTTATGTGGGCCTGAAGAGATGGCTCTCTGGACAAGTAAACAGATGTTTACACTCAATTGGAGTAAGAACAGCAGAGAGTCCTGACAGTCACCCACTGAAAGAATTGGTTTTTGGGGAAAAGAATGAAAACTGACAGATATAATATTGCTGGCAGAAAGGCGGCATGTCGGCAAAAAGGCTGTGAACATTTTTTTTTATCACTGGCCCGACGTGAATTATAGAGTCCGCCGATAGTTAATCGTGTTATTAGAATATTTACATGAGCAGATTTTGTCCACTTTATGGTTGTTACATACTGAGGAACCTTAAGCTTTGATGGTGGAAACTGGAAAGGAGAAACTCTTCCTCCCTCTAGTGGTTCACTTTTTGTATGGTTTGGTTTTGAGATGCATGAGCTCACCGGCCACTTTATTAGGTATGCCTCACAAGTATAGGGTTAGATCCCTAATTCCCTTCAAAACTACCTCAATCCTTCATGGCAAAGATTCAACAAGGTGTTAGAAACATTCCTCAGATGTTTTGCTCCGTATTGACATGATATCATTACACAGTTGCTGCACATCCATGATGAGAATCTCCTTCTCCCCTGCACCCCAACAATGCCTTATGGGATTGAGATCTGGTGAACGATGCACTATCCTGTTGGAAGAAGTGTGGGCCAAGAAATATCCCTCCTACTATTAACCTAAACTGCGAATAGGATCAGGATGAATCCATGCCTTCAGGATGTTGGTGTCAGATTTTGACCCTACCATCTGCACGTTGGGGCTGAAGTCCAGATTAATCAGAGCAGATAATGTTTTTCTATCTTCTATAGTCAAGTGTGTCTGTGAAGCCTCGGTTTCCTGTTCTGCAGACCGTAGTTTTAACCAGCATTTTAGTGACTGAGTTGCCTTACTATCATCTTCAACCAGCCTACCCATTTCTCCTCTGGCATCTATTTTCTCTCACTGAGATCATCATCTGTAAACCTTAGAGATGGCTGTGTGAAAAGTTTCTGCCATTCGATTGGCTAATTAGCTATTTATGTTTAAAATTGAAAGGTTTATCTGATAAAGGGAGTTTGAGTGCATTCGGTTGTTGGTACAGGTAAAGCTACTTTCACAACCTTGTATCCAAACAAGGTACAGCGATTTTCCAATGAATAATAACCAATATTAGAAATTTAAAGAATGAAAACAAGTTAAAAGTCAAAATGATGAACATAATCTATTTATATCTTTACTGGTCAAAATCAATTTTGTGCATCAAAAATTAGACAAGTTTTGTTTCATTGCTTTGCTCATGTTCACAAACCAGCAAATCACTATGGGGTCAGTTTTTCATGTCGGTCCCTCACCTTTAATTTAACAAAAATATAATTTGTTCAGATGAGTTAATGCAACAATGTCAAGTAGCTTTGGAGAAAATATTTCAAGGTCAAATGAATGAAAGAAAGGTGTCCGTTTTAACAGCGACTGCCTCCGAGTTATTTCCAGGAGGTGGCAGTAAGTCCGAGCAAATGAAACCAACAGGCAGGACAGAAGTTATGAAATATAACTGCATCATAGATTTAATTTAAAAACACTTTATTAAAGAAGTGGGATGGTTTTTATCATTTTCTATACATTATGTGCTATACAAGGTAGAGTACAGACAAAGTGTAGAAGGGCTGACCCGGTTTCAATTCGGTGTTCAAAATCTAATTTTTTCTTATTTGTAAAGGAATTCATTGTCAGAAAGCGGGTAAGCGGCCGACGGACCGAACGCAGCACCGATTGTTTCACAAATAAAACTAAAAAGGTTAAACCTGGAACGTCACTGCACGCACCTACATGGATGAGGGAGGCCGGCTTCTGAACGTGCAGTACACAGAAGATGCAATGGAAAAATAGACTTCAGAAGCAAGTTTCCCAAAAGTAAAATATATCACTCTTATTTAATGATTTAATGTACTTTCACCAGTTTATCTACAACAGTTGTGGAAAAAAGCGGAATATGTGCTGTAAAGAGATATCAACACTCATAATCTGAGCCTTTTATTTTTTTCTTCCTCATCTCCAAGGTGAAGATGCTTCCACCAAATACACTGAAGGATTTTACCGTTTAATGTTTTAATCTGCAGCTTATAAGATCCACAAATATCACGCCAACTTCTATCCAAATATATGAATGAATCCAGAGGTCAGAGTGATCCGAAACACATCAGAACTGGAAAGTTCACTGTTATATTTCTTCTCCAAACTGATGCAGCAACTCTAACTAATACAATCTGTAGTCTTTATATCCTATACATGAAGTAAAGCTCATTTAAATACACTATGCACCTTTACTTTCCCCATAATTCTGTATAGCTTTGTCTCAGAAAATAAACAGCCCAAGTAAACATTTGACAAATAATCTTAATCGTGGACTTGTAGAAACATCAGAGCGTTTTTAGTGAGGTTGTTGTGGTTGTGATGATTGTGTTCTTTAACACACACACAGAAAAAACTTAAATGGGGGGGTTAAAATAAAGCAATGACATTCTTCAACTGATGAAGCCTGATTTGTTTTTTTATGTCTCAAACCTGATGAGCTTTGTTTATGAAACTATATGATAAACCTGGCTTTTTTAACTGCGTGAGAGTCGTATAAATCCCTGTGTGATTGTGATCAAGCTGACCTGATAAGCTATAAAAGTATGTAGGAAAAATGGAGTTAGTGCTAAAGGGGAGGGTGGGGATAAACCAGGGGTGTGATGGGAAATATGAAAAGGTGCTGCTGTATTGTCTCTGTTTCGCTTTTAGGGCTTAAATAATCTATTCCGTCTTACATCCATGAGAAAAAAACTTCACCTGAAAATGGTTTTTAAATAAAAGCAGTAAAAAATATGACAATTTGTCCCTTTAATAACTTCTACGGATACAAAACTGGAAAAGAAATGCACACCGAATCTGTTAAGCCCTGGTGAGAAGACGCATATACACATACATTTTTGCAAACACTATGTACAAATTTGTTTAGATTTGGCAACCGAGTTGGGGGAGTGGTGGGTCCTTTACCTCCCATTAATAAGGCATGCCATGTAAAGTGGCCCTGTGTGACCGGGAGAGCTCAGTCTGCCGTCTCCTCGCGCTCACACAGACACTTTTCCCCTCAAATTCGCTGCATTCCCACCCCCCGCTTCAGGGTTTTCCTCCTGCGAAGCTTTGAAAGTTCTGGACGTTTGATCCTCTGTGATCGTGCTCAGCCGTCTTTCCCTCGAGCCGTCCGCTGTGAGTTCGTCGCTCGGCGTGACGCCATCTTGACCTGAAGCGCGATGAGGGTCTGCTGTGTGAGGTCACACCCCGCGTTCCGATGGGAAGCCTCATCTGTCGGCGCGGCGGGCGTCACGTCAGATGTTTGACAGCCGTCGCCCCCTGGTGGCGCCGAGCGAGGCCCGCAGCCTCGGCTCTCTGGCCCTTTAGAGGAGGCATTTAAAACATCTTGTTTTAAAAAATTCTTATGTAATCATGCAGATTGTTTCTTGAAACCCATCAACAGAAAAAGTGCTACACTAGAAAACAACCGGTTTACTATTTAGACTGGTTCTGGGGATTCACAACACTATCTAAGTGTTCAGCTTGTAGCCTCACCTGACTCGTGGCTCCTCTGAATGTTGGTTAAAAAAGAGAAGACAGTTTTGAACAAATATTCCTGATTTTTAAAACAAATTCCTCGCTGATGTTGCACAAAGGTTTACGCCTGACATTTACAGACTTTTCTCTTTTAAATGCATTTACAGTTGCCTTAAATCAGTGCAGTCAGGTTTTGAGGATGGTAGAAAAGATGCTAAAAAAGGTCTTTAGAGCCTTTTTATTGATTTTTTAAGTAACTTTCTAGATTTTCAGTTGTAGAAAAGCAATCCAATGCAAAAGCCCATTCCTCATTTGTTTATATTAGCAGGAAAATGAAAAGTATAACAATTCATTGCAACACATATAAACATGAACAGAAATAAAAGTATACGAGGCAATTGTCCATTTCTAATGAGCGTAAAAGTAATATTTAGTCATTTTGAGCACCAGGCTGCCTGGTTTTCAGTTTATCCTGCAATCCTACTTTAGAACTTTTGAGGGAAAGAAATAGACAAACACAAAAAGTGGAAATAACTAAAGGAATTCATGAAAACAACTAAAATGAATAATAAATGTATGTAGAAAAAGAAATATAATTTATATATAATTATATGTTTCAGCATGATAATAGTAGTCTTGATCCTTCATATGTTGACAAAGATTTACAAATTACCATATAGAAGCTTATTCTCTGACACTAACCTGACTTACCGGGATTTACTGTTTTAATGTTTTTGGACTTTGGTCATTTTTAAAGGACGTACCTGTAGTGCTCGTTGAAGTCCAGCCGGAAACTGAGGAAGCGCAGACTCTCATCTGAACTAGTCATCAACAGGACCAGGAACTGCTGGACAATGCTCTGGGAAAAGGAGAGGAAAAAAAGTGGGAATTTAGGGCAAAACTCACCAACATCTGCATCAGATATGAGGAAGTTGAGGGTGTACCTGGTAGAAGTGGGTGAGGATTCGCAGCTGGGACCGCATCTTTGGTATGGTGTCCTGGAACTCCTGAATCCTCCTCTTTTCCTCTGCTTCCTGTTCCGCTGTTACTCCCCACTGACCCTGCATCGGTCCACAAACGTTAACTCGGATGGGACAGCGTCACGGCTTCTGCAGCCTAGAAACGATTCCTCCGCGCATCTTACCTCCTCCTCTCTCTGCTGCTTCTTCTCCTCAAACTGCAGCCGGAGGGCGAGCTCCTCCAGCGCCGAGCGGTAGAGGGCGTCCTGGGCGCTCTGGAACTCGATTATCTGATCAAATATAGCCCGCAGCTGGTTGAGAAGAGACTGCAAAGAAAGACGGAAGAAGAGCTGAAAAAAGTGTGCACTCTAGTGGGAAAACTTTTAGATTAACGGAAGAAACACTGTGTGATACCCTGCTGTTGTTATCCAGCAGGCATCGGGAGATGATCGTATCTAGGAAGACATCGTGGGCAGCGATGATGTGGTCCAGGTCCTGAGCTTGCTGCACTTTGTTCCACAGCTCGTCCCATGAGCACTCCAACACCTACACACACATACACACACACAGTTTAGCCTGCATCACTGCAGACGCCGCACCGATCCGCCTATCGATCTCCCGCTCCATCCTTCCCTCACTCGTGAACAAGACCCCAAGATACTTGAACTCCTCCACCTGGGGCAGGACCCCACCGCCGACCTTTAG
>JAVQJG010004517.1:0-10675 GCA_036024015.1 Craterocephalus amniculus | reverse complement strand
ATATTAGAGACTGATTAATTTATAGTTAGGTCTTCTCACCTTGGCCTAAAATCAAGTAAATATTAAGGTGGGTGGTGCTCCGTTGGCTTTTTATAATTAATAGAGGCATTTAACGCTACAGTTATTAGTTTTTAATGTGCTTCATAAAAAAACAAAACTTTTTTTTATTAAACTTGTTTTCAGCATGAAAACAGTCTGAGTACGGATCAAGTTTGATCTGTCATGTGGAACTTTATGGACGTAAGGCTCCACTTCATACAGTACACAATCATTCTTTATTTTCAAGTTTGTCTATTGCTAAATTTTCATTTAAATGCTTGACCTGTCAGCTTCTTACATAAACATTACTGTTTTCTTACCTGATAAATGTCTGTGTTGCATCACATCATTAGATGAAGGGTGTCGTCCACTGTATCCTTTTGAGTCGTGTCCGACTTGTTGGATTCCTTACTGCTGGAAATGGCTTGTGTCAAACGTTAAAAGATTGGTTAGTGATTTTCAAATGTTTTCACAATTTTTTTCAGTCTTGAAGATGGCATTTATAGATTTATCAGACAGTATGATCAGGCATTAAAAACTAGAGTAGAGTAAGCCACTGTTCAATAAATAAACTCTACATGGAAATGTTACTTCACTGATTTGTGAAGGCAAACAAACATCTGCATT
This sequence comes from Craterocephalus amniculus, assembly GCA_036024015.1. Taxonomy (NCBI): domain Eukaryota; kingdom Metazoa; phylum Chordata; class Actinopteri; order Atheriniformes; family Atherinidae; genus Craterocephalus; species Craterocephalus amniculus. The sequence goes on along the minus strand of JAVQJG010004517.1, from coordinate 10,009 downwards.
GAATTGTTAATTTCTCTGTAACAAGCCTTGGATGACATTCTTGAAACTGGATTGGATTTAATAGCACTTTTTAAGGCATTGAAAGAACTTAACACTGAACCATTATTCATTCGCTCCATAGTCGCAGACTGGTGGTGATAAGCTGCATGTGTAGACTGATGGAAACGTGGCTGCCATTCTGATGGCACTGACAGAATGTACCTTAAAATGAAAAAATATACCTCTGTCTCATCACACCAGTAAGTCTTGACTGTTTTATTCTTATTACTGAACAGCACCTGAGCTCAAAAATAATCTTGCCTTTTGTTCTTTCAAAGAAAGAAAATAGAATTTCAGAAAAGTCTTTTGCTGATAAATAATCAGTCCGTGACATTTCACTTTTCATGCCAGGCAACCGGAAATCAAATCACATCCTGTACCTGACAATATGTGGCTCTGCATTGTTTTTCAGTGTAAGCATTAAGGTAGATGAACAAATATAAAGATCCATGCACATTAGGTGGTGCTTTAAAATGGAATAATACAGTTATGATTTTTATTATGAACAGGTGGAAATGTAATACCCTAAAACAGCATGAGCTGTTAAGAGCTTGAGGTGGACAGTAAATTTCATTAATCCCTTTTTCTGAGCTTGTACATTTGACAAGAAGTTATTTGAGAAACACTGTTTAAATGTTGTCTTATTTTCTAGCCTAAATGCTTGCTCATTGGAGAAAAGATTCTCCCCTTCACTATCATGTTTCATGGATACTATTCAGCAAACAGGATGGCTCTTTGCTCACGACAAGGGACACATGCTCTCACTTTCACCTCTCATAGACAGTGTGATTGAGCTGTGAGTGGAAAAAGATTGAAATGAGACACTGAAACACACCAATCACAGTTTAAATTAGCAATTTGAAGAAATGTGAATGCCAGTGTCACCAAGGAGTACAGTCGTTTCAGTTAAGGTTCAATGTTCATAAAGACAACTGCGGGACATAATGATGTTGAGTGGAAGTATGCAGCCATCAGAGTATTGCTATTCCATACATCAACTTTGTTATATAAAGCTGCTATAAAAATGAAAAAGTGAATTCTATAAAACTCTCTAAAGTGATACTGGGCTAGATTTATAGTCTCTTTGTGTTGTTGTTTTTTTTCTTTTCTTTTTTTAAACTAGCTTTTAAGACAAGAGCAAAATGGGAGACTGTGCTTCAGTAATGTATTGGTTCCATGTCGTAGTAATGTCCCGCGGTCTGTAGAGTCCTCCTTTTTTCATGTGAGAAAACAAAAACTGAAACTCTGGATCTTAAATAAAGCCCTTAATAGTGAGACCACATTGCTTTCTAACACCCTGACGAAGTACTGACTCACTGAACATGTAACCGGTTCCAGTGGGTGAGTAGATGTATTCCGATGTGGTTTCACAGCTCAAAGCCTGCACTGCTTTAAACCTACACTCTCTCAGTATAAAAGCAGTCAGAGCATGGGCGGTCATGATTATTGTTTTTTTTTTCTTTACAGTTTAACATAGTATTACGAACATCACATGCAATATTCAGATGAAGTCAATCCAAGCTTCATTTGCGCAGACGAGGCACTTTTTACATTTCATATTTGCACTCATCAACTCTGTGCTCTCTTAAATATGCTTTCTCCAATATCAGTCAACAATATAAAGTTTCTGAATAGTCATCTGAAAAGTTAGAGCTGCCTAATATTATGTAGTTTTTGTTCATAAGAAATATAACCCAACCGGTTATTCACCCTGGATACCTGGACGTTTACTGTATGGATGCACCAATACCAGTATCAGGTATCGATCCACTACCATGTTGGTATACTAGTACTTGGTATTTGTAAAAGTCCTCCAACACTGCAGAACCCAATACCAATTTAAATTTGGCAATATCTATGTGAGTTAAACAGAATTTAGGCATTTAAATGCACTGCCACATCGGTGAAATCAAATTCTGGCTCCTTACCAGTGAACTGTAATGTGATTAGTACCCAAAATGGTAAGTATTAAAAAATGTGGTACTGGTGCATTCTCAGTTTCCTGTGCTGTCTAATGCATCTGTGTTAAAAAAAAATCTATTTAAGTCCACAGAGACACAGGAAGAAACCTTAAAATAGATTTATTTTCTGGCTGAGCCCATCTAATCTGACTCAGATTGAGATCTGGACAACAACACTATCATCACCATCTTTTATTTTTCTTAGTCTTGTTCCCTCTGCAGTTCCACAGAAATGTTTATACAGTAGCATGGTGGAGTGCATCACCCTGAATTCCCATAATCATCACAGGGCATGAAATTATGAGTCCTCTGCATACAGTTTTAGCATCAAGATATCTAATGTCAAAGTAAACAATATGTTCAAACTGGCGGAATTTCATAAGAACAAGTCCACATAAATAGGTTGTTAAAGGAGGGATAGACTATAGGGTTCGGAACATCTGTGTGTTTTGTTTTTCTATTCCGTTTGCACTTGCTTCTTACTAAAACCTGAAGCAAAATGGTTGCTGGTGAATGATTTTAAACAATCAGGGTCTTGATAATCCTCCAGCACTGAAGCCCTAAATCAGAGACTAAAATTTAGTAGATTTGGGTTACTTTTCAAAGTACCATGAATATCAGAAGGCAACTTTTCACATCATAATATTGCATTGTTAAAAGACTGATCAATGATCAGTTGCTGAAGAAAATTTCATTATGCTAGCATAATGATAATAAATGCTTCTTGATTCTCTATCTGTAGTGTACAGTGCATCATTTTTCCACCCATTAGTGACTGCAGAACTTCTTTCCCAAAGGTAACTAATGTTACACCTATCCTATTTCTACTGTAAGTCGATGATTAAGCATTGCTTTACGCATCATTACTTTCACAGAAACAGAGCACTGAAGAGTAAATGTGAATTTAGCCTGGCACAGTTTGACTTCCATCTCTTTTGTCTTTCTTACGGGAAAGCACAGACAATAACAGTATGCAATTTCCCTCGCAGCAGCTCGCAACACAATTTTAAATATCTGAAGTAATAAAAGTAATTTACAGTCCAAACAAACAATGGGATTTAGATGGCAAATGGCCTTTTGTTTATTTTCCAGCAAATGCATTTTCTTCTTGCAGTGTATTTTTCTAATAATAATTCTATATTTCAAATGCCATTCCTGTATTGTCATTTCCATATAATTGTCCCATGCATGGGCAGCACAGTGGAGATGGCACGTGTCAATTATGAGCTTTAGTCTGTTTGTGGGGGTGTTTTTTTCTGTGCTTTGGTGGGTTTTTCTAAGTAGCCCAGCTTCTTGTCACAGTCCAAAAACATGCATGTCATATTAACTTGTGATTCTAAGTGGGTCATGTAGATACTTTTGACTCATTCATTCCAGTGACCTGTTCAATGTGTACCCCATTTCCATCCTATTACAGCTGAGGAAAGCTCTACCACCTGTGACCCTGAACATGGAGGAACAAGTATGGCAAGTATGTGTGAATGTCTATTCATACTCTAAAAATTGGAATTTGCAGGTTCTCAATGCCTCCATCCATCTGGCTAGATGTATGAAATGTCAGCACACATAGCTGCCCAGCTGTCCAGACAACAAAATCTATTTTTACATGGACACAAGTATTTAATGGAAATGCTTCATATAAGTACAGTATACCAATCAGAACATTATTCTGGATGTTGGTTAGAAATGGTCTTTACTGTACGCCACTTTCCTTTACAATAAGGCATGTATTGCACTGCTTGCTTTACTCAATAAAGTTGTTTTAAGTAATATCTGTGAAAGACAAAAGTTGTTCAAATGTATTGCCTCAGGTTAAAAAAAAAACATTAACTGGGGAAGAACTAAAATTGGTAAAATGGTAATGATTCTGCACCAACAGTAATGCTTGTTTTCATCAGAAATCATCAATTATTATGTAATACTTGATACTTTGGGTTCCAAAATGATTCAGAGCAGTAGAAGTGCATTCTGGAATTAAAAGCAAGTGTGGATCTACTTTATATGGTCCAGTTCCTAAAATAAATAACTGCTGTAATTCCATAAACAGCAGTTTGAGAAGCTTGAATTATCATCATGACTTTACAAAACTCTATTCAACTTTTTTCACCTATTTTTTTCTTCTACTTCCTGACCTAGCCTGTGAATATAAGAAAACGTCATCTTTATAAATCCAAACCTGTCTCCATGGTTACCAGGTTAACGGATAATGAGAATAGCTGGCTGCTGTTTTATCTCTAAGCTGACTTAATTGCCTGATCCATCCCTTGGTGTCTGTCTCCACCTGCCACCAACAACTAAGCAAGGTCCAGTGGCACACAGACTTATTGTTGTAGATTATGGCAGGTTTTATTGACCAGATTTGACCTCTCTCTAAATGTAGCATAGCCAAGCACTTTGGATCTAAAATGATGTATTACTTTCAGATGGAGATGAAGTCTGTTGAAGGCTTTTTTTCCATTAAAAGGGACTGTAGATAGTACAGTACATGAGCCTTTTTCACAATTAATACAGTCCTCTGCCTTTCTATACCAGCATTACTTCTCTATACATTAACCCCTTTTCCAGCCCTTATGCACACACATACACATTCACATACACAAAAACACAGTGATATGCATGTTCACATTATATCTGAGTGCTTATGTTTGCTTTTTTTCTTGTATCGGGAAGAAACAAACAAAGTGCTCGGGTACTGTAGCAATGTTAACAAAACACTGTTTACAGGAGCAAAGATACCTTAGGCCACAGAGAATCTCTTAAGCTGTTGCAAGTTGTCACAGAAACTCCAGGTGGCCCTTTAAAGTACGAGCCAACACACATTTGAACAGAAATATGTTAAGAAGGCAGGAGAGAAGAAAGTACAAGAGTAAGAAACCTTGGAAAAACCAAAACAGACTGACTGACTGAAAGACAAAGAGAAAAGTTGCCAAGAAGATGATGACAGTACAAGGTAAATTGGTTGGGAGTTGCTATGAAACAAGCGCCCTCAAATGTCACCGCATGTTCATATTCAACAAGCTGACAGGTAGCTTGAAAATATAAGACATCTGCTTCTTTTGGCAAACAACTGGAAACTTGCAAGGACTGGACCACATGGTGCAGATGCACACAGATGGCTCTTCCATCTCTAAGCACTATGGTGTGACTCATTGTTCTGAACCTGACGGCTAAAATTAGAACAATATCCTCCTGAGCTCTTATCTTTACAGCATGATAAGGTAAATAACCTAATTAAACACTGATTCAGCAGGTTTAGTAAAGCTTGCTTGCGTAAAGAATTTGTCATCATTAAAGTCGCATCATTGCAGCAACACACTCTCACTCATTTAATTAGGAAGACTCCTGTAAAATAACGTGACTGAATTTTGGTCAACATAATTAGATAACAGCACTTCACTCTATAGGTAACTGTTTTTTAAATCCAAAAGGCTTGTGGCAATCAAATTCATTTATTTAGAAAAGAAAGAAGGAGGAAGGCAGGATTTTAGGTGTGTTTGGGGTTTTGCTTCGTGAACAGTAAATTGACTTTTTTTTCCTTCAAGTGTTTAAAAAGGAGGATGCTTCAGCAGAGCGGGAATGGAAATTCTTGCTCTGGATGAGAACAAACAATACAGGCTGATATCCTGCATCTGAAATTGAATTGCTTTAGGGGAAGGTAGGCTAACACAGTTGTTTACCAAGCTACCATGAACCTAGTGGAGCAGTTGCCTAGAATAGGAAATGGCTAATTACAACCAAACAGATGCAGTGGTGAGCTGCCATGACAGCTTTGCTTCTGGAATTACACCTCTGCCATGCTCTCCCAGGGTGCTGGCACTGTTCACATCATGCTATATGTAACACGGAGCATCAGGTTTGCTCATCAGATTGCATTCATTTAAACTGCCACATTTAATCACACTGAATATTAATTTTCATTCTTGCTTGAAGCAATGTTTATGTCCAATTTAAATAAGATGATAATGAGCAGCATCTGAGTCTTGATGCTAGGTGTATCAGAAACTATGGGTGGTGAAAAAAAATCGTTTTTAATCAGAAGCTAGATTCTTGTTCATCAAGTTTCAAAGTTGTTTCAAAATGTCCAAGAATCGATTTTTGAAAGGCTAAAAATAGTTTGTTTGACTACTTTCAAAGCTGCTGCTAAGTGACAAAGACATGTTTAAAGCAGATTGAATGTGAATTAAAATTGGTTTGAATAAAGAATCAATACAAAAATCCAATCATTACCCCAGGAATCAGAATCAAAATGAATCATGAGTTGATGCAAGATTCACACCCCTACAGTATCAGAAATATTGAGCTGGTGGGACAACTTACTCCTCCAGCTAAAATCAACCATTTCAGTATACAGTAAAATGCAGCCCCTCACCATATACTACTGTGCAAAGCTTAAACCTCTATTCGAAAGCTCAAATCCAAGAACCAAGTTACACATCCTAAAGAGAAAGTGTTTGTGTGTATGTGTGTGTGTGAGGGGACATGGGGACCATCACTTTGTCCCAATGGGGGAAAAAATAAGGGTTAGGTCTTTGTTTTATGATCAGGCCTAGAATTAGTTAAGAGTTTGGTTTGGGTTTTAGGAGTAAGGGGTTGTATTCAGTTGTGGTGGTGAGGGTTGAAATAAGAGGTTAGGAATGTGTTGTTCTTATGGAGAGTCTTCAAAGACAGTGTATAAACCAGACAAGTGTGTGTTTGTGTGAATCAGTCCTGAGACAGTCCTCCATCACTTCTGAATAGCACATGCACTTTCTCAGGTCAGACTGTGATTACTAAGGCAGCCCAGGGTACACTCTGTACTTACACTCCGGAGCAAATAATAGCAAGATGATCCCCACCAGCTTTAAGGCCTTTCATCACTTACCAACTCTTTCACTGAATCATTTTATCAAATTAGCAAGAAATATGCTCTGAAACCCCTTTAAAATTAAAAGCATGTCCAGTCACATTGGATAAATGTTTGTAATCATTTTATGTGTAGGTTCAGAAACTTTAAATACTAATAGTCAGTTGGGATGTCTGCGATGGGCTGGTGACCGGTCCAGGATGTACCCCACCTCTTGCCTTGTCGTTTGTGGGACAGGCTCCAGCCCCCAAGTGAACCTGCATTGGAATAAACTGTTCTAGAAAACTGAAGGATGGATGGATAGTTGCGATGTTTGGATGAAACTAGTCTTTTTGATTTTTTAAACTAATGCAGATAATGGGACAAATGAATCCCCTAAATTATCCAGAATGTTGCAAATGCTGAACTTGACATTCAACTAACACATTTTAAAGGATGTTGAAAATTAACTGTCAGAGACACACAAAAGAAGTAAAAACCATGTAAAAGTGGTTTAAAGTTCTTTTCTTACCAGTAATAATCAGCAGTTGCAAGACATGTTTACAGTTGTGCCCAGTCTATGGGATGCTGGGGCATGAGAAGATGGGTTTATGGATTTCACAGCTCTGGGGAAGAAGCTATGTTTCAGTGTGCTGGTGTTGGTTCTGATGGTGCCGCACCTGTTTCCAGAGGAAAGAGACACAAACAGTTGGGTGTCCATGACTTCAGCATTGATGACCACTGAGGATAAGCTATGTTGCTGACTCAAACTAATAGCTTTTCAACTGTTTTTCTTCACAGATGTTAGTATAAAATAAACTCAAGCCCACATAAACGTATTTTCTATAAAAAGTATTTTTTTTAATTATTTTTACATAAAACGTATTTTATATAAGAAGTATTTTCAGACCTTTAACAGATTTCCACATTTTATTCCATTTCAGACTCATAAGGTCTGTTTCCTTTTCCTTCCTGTCCTTAGTTTAGATATATTAGTGAAAGCATTGAAACATTGTCTGGTAGCTTTTTTTGAGAGAAGCAGCAGCAGCAGCATGGAACAGTTTAGCATTTAATGCGTCTCATATTCTTTCGTAATTTTAGTGACAATTTGCACCACAGTGTTCTGATGCACTTTGCACCTCACTGTGCTCCATATTCTGCACGGCCGCTCATCTCTGTTTCATCTTCAATATTAGCCGGAGCAGAGGATCTCTGCTTTCACATGATTCTAATTTTGGCTTTTAAATCAAGATTTATCATAGAAACACTTCAACTGTCATTCACACTTACAATACAGCAAATAACCTGGTGGAAGAGAAGACAAACAGGTCTATGTCGACTGGCAGCACCACAATATCTCTGACAGGGATTCAATTTAAGCTTTCCTCTGTTGAAAATGCATCCCTCTTCCAGATGGTAAACAGGTGTCAGGCTGACAAGTCCCCTCCTCCACATATCAATTTGTCAATGGGATACCACACAAACCCCATTAATTTAATGTCAATTACAACAAATGTGCAGCATACTGTCCTGCTTGAAATGAAGCATAAACATCGTACGCCACCACATGTTTTAAAATGGAAAAACAACCGCGAATTAGTAATGAAAATAGATAAATAAGCATTATATTACACACACAGCTTATAGTGATGTAAAATGTACAATGGTTTCCAGAGTGTTTCATTAATGCTTAATGTGAAATACAGGATATTCAAAAGCAAGTTGCATGGCCAGTACTGAATAACACTTCCTTTGACGAGTTTATGTCTGTGTATGGAAACAATTTATATCATACGAAGAGTCGTTCAGATCTTGTTTGGGGGGGTGGGGATTTTCTCCCAATCATCTTGCACAAAGCCATAGTATTTTGTTATTTTTCCTCTAATAAAAATATAAAAAATAATTAAACATTCAGACACAGGCGGTGTAGGGAATTAGGTAGGACATTTCATCTAAGGTTAAAGTCCCATGCATTCAGTGAAAGGTCTGCTTCCTTTTCTTTCTTGTCATTAGTTTTGATCAATCAGTGAAAGCATTGAAACATTGTCTGGTAGCTTTTTTTCAGTGAAGCAGCAGCAGCATGGAACAGTTTAGCATTTAATGCGTGTCATGTTCTTGTGTCATTTTAGTGACAATTTGCACCACAATGTTCTGATGCACTTTGCATCTCACTGTGGTCCATATTCAGCGCTGCCACTCATCTGTTTCATCTTCAATATTAGCCGGAGCAGAGGATTTAAATGTAGCAATGTGGATTTTGAGTTGGACCATAATTCTTTATAATAAAACAACTTCTTTTGACCTTCAGCTTTTTTTTTCCCCCACACAATGCGATTTTGTTCATGTTTAATTTTCAGGTATTTGAGTAAATTCATTATTTGGTTTCCTTGTGCCACTAACTGCAAAAAAACTCAAAAATGAAGATCGGTGCACTCTTCTGCTTTATAGAATGTTTCATGAACTTTTACATTATTATTTCCAGAAACATACGTTCACTGCAGCCATGAAGTTCTATTCAAACTTCATTAGCTCACTTTTGACTTGTATTAAAAATTAATTAGCTTAGAAATTCATATGCAAAACAGTCAGATTGTTTCTAACACTTTGGAAATTTTGCATCACCATGGTAAGATCCAGTCTGGAGAGATACTTTGACTGTGTCTTTTTGTCTCTCTGTCTCTGTCTCTCTTTTTTTAGGTGTGTGGTCAAGACACGGGACACAAGCAACCGTGGATCTGGATGGGGATTACAGCTGAGTAGCAAAGGCTAGGGTTTTGCAGGATAACCAGGCATAGAGGATCAAAGACATGTTTAAGCAGGTCAGGAGGGAGACATTTGTTGAAGTCTGACTAGTGAATGCTGCATACCTTGGTAGACGGGTATTAGCAAAGGACTAACATAAGAGAAATACTTAAAAACTATGGCTTGAGAGTGAAGCTAGGAGTCCAATCTGATAGATGAAGCTTGAACCAGGAACTCCAAACTGAGTGCATCCAGTGTGCTACAGTAATCCTTGAAGCTCACGGTACAAGGAGAAAAGTAACTTTCATCTTAAAGAATAATTTCGCTTTTTTTTAACCTGGGGTCTGTTTTCATCTTTCCTTTCATACATGTGAGTGATTGAGAAAGGATAAATGCACGATAAATGGTGGGACATTCCACTACCTGACACCAAACGATAGTATAT
>JAVQJG010004495.1:0-10398 GCA_036024015.1 Craterocephalus amniculus | reverse complement strand
CGGCTCATTCCCACCATATCTACACCACTTCACTACTTTTCAGTGTGTGTGTGTGTGTGTGTGTGTGTGTGTGTGTGTGTGCGTGTGAGTGTGGGTGTGTGTGGGTGTGTGTGTGTGCGTGTGCGCGTGTGTGTGTGTGTGTGTGTGTGTGTGTGCGTGTGTGTGCGTGTGTGTGTGTGTGTGTGTGTGTGCGTGGGTGTGTGTGTGTGCGTGCGTGTGTGTGTGTGGTATGCATGGGCATGTCTGTTTTGCAGGTGGAGCTGTGGAATCTGGCAGCAGGGTTTTCAGACACAGCTGATGTTAATCATCTCATCACTGCCTCAGTATTTCTACCCCGGCCTGATCGCCAATCTTTGCCAGATTGTTACTCTCGCTTATGTGGTCCAGTAGGCTGCTGTCAGGCCTCTCCTGTATGTCTCCTCATTGTTCTTTGTAAATACTCCACTCTTCCCCTCTGTGCTCGGTAGCTCCTGCAGCTTTTGTTTATCGCGGCCTGCCTCTTGCCAATCTGCCCCACCACTGACCCACCTGTTTCATCAAAGAAACAACTAGTATGAATGGCGTCTTTTGGGTGAACTTCCCACCTGTTACAACAGTTATTTGACACTATCTGTTTAGAAATAGTAAATCAACAGTTCCAAAAACTCATGAGGCGTTTGAATCCAGGCTGATATGCTGGTTAGCACAGTTGTCCTCGGCCTGTTCTCTCTGTGAAGGCATCCATTTACTCCAGGTATTTGGGCTCCCTCCCTAAGTCAAAAAACCTGTTTTATTGATGTCTCTAAATTCTCAGTAGGAGTGAGTGAGGGCACGAGGGGTTGTTTGTCTCTCTGCTTTGGCTCTTTGATGGACTGGCAGCGGCTGGAGAAATTCGATCATTTTGCATTTGACAGCAACACAGTCTGTAAAATTTCAAGGCTGAGTGTGTAACAATTTTGACTTTTATTTGCAAAAATCAAGTATCACTTTCACATTTATGTTTTATCTACGTCTAATCCCAGTCGTATCCGAACCAAAGTGTTCTCATAGTTTAAAAAGAGTTATTTATAGATACATAGGTGGCAGTGTAAACAACTGAAAGCCGCCATGTTGCATATGAAACGGGACAAACTTGTTAGCCGTGCATGTTTAAGCAGTGAATCCCTATGTGCTGTCAGTGGACAAAGCAGAGAAACAAGCTGCTGACCACCGACCGTTCAACTTGCTGGTTTCCATTCAAAGACTGGAAGACTATTCATACTCTGCCATATGAGAGGGAGGAAAAATAACCAAGAATAATGATTAATAACTAAAGAAAAAGGAGAATTTACATCTCCGTAGCTACCAGATGGAGATAATTTATTAGAGAGAGGGACATGAAAACTGATGTGGAGGTTACAGCTTTCTGCTGGACAGACAAGTTCATTCAGTCTAACAGTGAAGTTTGCTCTGGGTTTATGTCAGAAACAGCTACTTCCAGCAGCTACTTTATCCTCCGTTTAGTTGGATCATTTACAATCATTTGCTATATAAAACAGCAGAGATGGCCAATTTGTTAGCCTATTGTGGAATAGCTTTGTTACTATGGTTACAGAACGGGATTTCCTCTTGCAGCAAGAACAGATCCACTGCTCCTGCTTTGACTGCCTATACCTCTTCCTCTCCCTTCATCATCTGAGTCTACAGCTCACCAAAACGATTTCACACATGACACTAGCTATCAGCACTAGCTTGGTACCAAATACACGGTGGACATGCGTGTAACTTATCGCCATCAGTAAAGAAACAATATCTTTCTGTACATCATCCGCCGACAGGACACTCCAGCTTGTGCATGTTGACGTTTCCACATTTGTGACCCTCCATGGTTTCCATAGTAGTAATAATGCTCTTAAATGGCGAGGTGCCAGAGAACACGTCTCACTTGGTTGCATTCAGTTAGCGCACCGCTAAATGGCAGTAATAATTACACACCATCAGTCTGTGTAATATTTATAGAACAATTTCAGGAAAATGATCCTCACTGCAAAGTTTGGGAAGACTTTGAAGATCCCATCATCACTAACGGGGAGTGCTCCAGTCCAGACCGCCAGAGCTATTATCCCACAACTTTTAGATGTGTTCCTTCTCAGACACACCTGTATCAATGAATGACTCGTTACCAGGCCTCTGCAGAGCTGATAGGCATGTGGACGAGAGAATTCAGCCATTTGATTCATGTCCATGGAGCTACTGTGAATAGAATCAAAATATTCAAGGAATCACAATCTCTGTGTGCGAGGGAACAAGGCCAAAAATCAAAACTGGATGCTTGTCAGGTAGCACTGCATTAAAAACAGACATGATCCTCTAGAAATCTCTGCATCTGCCCAGAAATATGTGCAATCCATAAATGCAGATTAAAGCTCTACCATGCAAAGAATGATAAACATCACCCTGCTTTTTTTAAATGTGTTGCTGACACCAAATCCAAAATGAGCAAATATTTCTCCTGAGATAGTAAAATGTCTCAGTTTCAACACCCAGAGGTTATTTACATGTATGTTGGGAATGAAATATGGGTTTATGAGATTTGCAAATCATTTTGTCTTTGTTAACATTTTATAAAAGTATCCCAGCTTTTTTGGAATCAGGGTTGAGCAGCTACGGTGGATGAATGCAAATATTTTTTGTACCGTACTGTAACCTCAGGTTGCTCATTCAGCGGATTGTGTTCTAAAGGTTTTTCATTCTCTACATTCAGTTTCTCTTGTTGTAGTGTTGGTTATGATTTCATAAATAGCATGCTGTTTATAATGTATTATGAAATTTTTATGATTTTTATGACATGATCACAGTTTAAGAGGATATTTGTCATTTTCAATTACAGAGATAAGAGCAGTTAGCCGATTGTATACTATATCTTTTGAAATGGGGTGATTCTTGGCAGAGGCATCTACCATGTTTTATTAATGAAGATGCTTGTAGTGCAGAGGAAGGGGTAGGAAAACTTGCACACACCACATGGGGGATGCGATCACTCAGTGCATTAAAATGTATGATACAAGGGAGTTGGTGGGATGGTTATCTATGTGGAGAGAGCAAAAATGAATAAATATTGAAACATCTTTATAAAATATTAACACCAACACAAACAATGAAAGTAACTAAGGGATTTAGGAGTGGCCAAAAAAAGCCCACAGGGGATAGGCTTTCAAATGCAGCAGGCATTTATCACTATCAGGAATAGAGGTAATATTCAGAAACATTTTATATTAGCTGCTTTGTAGCCTAATTTCTCCCAGATATTTTTTTTCCCCAAAATTATTTAAGAATTATTTAATAATTTTCTGGTTTCAGTGTCTCTCTGTGAGACACAGGGATGGGTAAATCAGCTTTGTATAAAATGTTTACTCTTGAGATACCTGATTTATGGTGGGTGTATCTTTTAATACAACACTTGCATAAAAGCACACTTGTAAGAATAGAAGACGCTTTTCCCTGTTGGACTGGTTTGTTGTACTGTTATCAATGTATTTTTTTGATGTAGTAAAGTTTCCATCTGTTTCTTTGATTTTCTTGTCATCTTTTAGGTGGCTTATAAAGCCTTGAGGTGCTCAAGTCTAGCTTTTATACCTATGAATAAGGCTTTTATGTGCAATATATCTGCGATGATTCTTATATAACAGGTTTTTGTTGCTTGTGGGAAAAGTAAGAGAATATATTCTTTTTAAGGTTATGTTTTACTTGGTATCACAAATCAAGTGAATTAACCTTTTTTGTCTCTCAAAAAGGATGTCAATTTGCAAATAAAAGAGAGTAATTCAGCAGATTAAACTGCAGAAAAATAATTGCTTCACAATCTGAACAAGTCAAATGTGATTCTCTATAATTCTCTATAGATGCAAGTTAAAAAGTACATAAAGGGAATTTCAGATGCTGAGATATTGAGAAGTAAAAATACACAACTGTCCATGTCTTGACCACAACTTTACTAACATGATTCACTTGTTACACCTATTGAAGACACACTCCAGAACTTTTTCTGTGCAGAGACCCGCCCTTTTTGCATCTATCTTGCATCCTACATTTACTGTGCGCTCTCGCCAACCAGTAAAAGGACAGGACTCATATATAGACTCCTGTCTTATCTCTTCTCTACTTCTCCTTTCTTCCTTCGATAATACCTTTGCTGAATACGCCACTGTTTGGTTCAAAACGGGCCTGTGTGTTTATATCGGCTTGCTAGTGTTTGACGCCATACAAAAAGTGAAATTTGGTTGCAATGCCACACGGATGAAAAAATCATACAATGCAGTTTGTTATCCCTGGGACACTGGTGGGCAATGATACCTCCAGAAATGTATAAGAGATGTCACTCTGCTATCAAATTAATCTGGAACGTAGAATTTTAAGGTTGGAAAGTTACGTAATGCACCTTTAAAGACAGTTTCACTGCCAGTTTTCCAAATTTCTGGGTTTGGTTTTGTGACAGTTGAGGGTCCTGTGACTATGCCTCCAAATGACGATGCGCCCTGGCTTCTTGGCCATAGGGGAAATCCCTTTAGATGACTGGTCAGTGACTTTCACCTAGAAAGCCTGAGGTTCAAACCGTGCCTCTGCCCTCCTTTGCCCTGTCACAATAATGTAGAACAGGGCTCTTCAACTTGCGGCCCAGGACCAACTTCTATGCGGTCCAGCTTATAATTCGGCAAACACACCACTTTAAAGTGGCCACCAGACAATAAAAAATCGGGAGACCTCTTTTGGAGACAGACTGGCCGCCAACGATAAACAACGTACTACAGAGGGTTGCCGCTTGCCTTTCTGTCACTGGTACTGAGCGTGAGATTTACTTGTCAAGTTTGAAAGCTTGCATTTGTTTTTATGGGCCTGGGCCTGGACAACAATGACTCTATATGTACATTTTTAAAAAGCCAAAATAAAATAAAATAATGATACAACAAACATTAGTTCCCACCCCAGGTTAGAGGAGGGGAATAAGTGACTGTTTTTTTCTCTAGTACTCACACATTCTGTCTGGAGATTCTAGGTAAAATATGAACATAATTATTAAAATATGGATTTGTGCTGGATTTATTTATGGTTCAACATAAATAAAAGATAGTGGACCTAACTTTGTTTGGTCATTTGAATGACCAAACAACTGATACCTAAAACTAAGAGGTAGCTATGAAGTGAGGGAAAAAACTCTTAAAGAGGAAAAAAAAGTGCAATTTGATTGCATTTTACAACTGGAGGTGTACAGCCATAGAAGACTGTATGCTGTGACAGCCTACAAGCAATAAATCAAAACTAAATTAAAACAAGTCTTTGATTTTACTATACAAAATATTTGATTTCAGCTTGCTCATCTGAAAATCTGGCCCAGCTGAGGTTGTCGTCGAATAGCCTTGATGTAGATCATAACGCTACACTGGCTGAGAAATGATGCCAAGAGCTTTTGGCCATCAGTGAGTTCAGACTTGTTGGACAAACACACTTCTATAGTCCTCATTACGCATGTCAGAAAATGTTACTTTCAAATGAATAAAAATCAAACAGCCTTTTCTCTGCTCTTTATATTTCAATTGATACTATTTTCCTTATGTTTGCTGCATGTTAAGACCTTGTAGGTATTGTTTGATCCCTGTACTGCCTGCCTACTCAACTGGATTCCAACTGAGTTGAAGAGCTGCCTCAAAGCTCAAAGTATCACCATGTTCCATTCTAGGTTGCTGGTTGTAAAAGTGGCGGCGGCGGATAAATAGATATTCAGTGTCGGAAACGGAGGATCCAACATATCAAAGCAGTAGCCTGTGATGATCTTCACAGTATGAAAAGGGAGCACAAAGAACTTTGTCACCAATGGTAAATGATTGCACCGAATGACTGATGTGACAGTGACAAAAAAGTGACTAAAACTTCCTCCTCTCAGTGCAGGTTTTCTTGATTGTTAATTAACAATCTGACAGCATCAAACAGTTTAAATGGATTGAGTAAAATATGGTAATATCATGTTAACGTTTAGTGATAAAAAGTGGGCATATTCTCCCTATTCTGAAAAATTATGATAACATGGACATAATTTTCAGTTTGCATAGATGAAGAAACACGAAAGAACACAAGATATTCTGTTACATTTGAACAAAAAAAGCCCAGACTAATAATGCAAAATCTCTGTTCGCACAGGTCACATTTCCTCAGTTCCTCTTTCCTCCTGCTGCCACCTAAGGAAATCAGAGCTTTTACTAATCCAGCGTAACTACCACCACCCTTCTGCCATTTAAGAACCAGGCCCCTCAGGTGGGAGCCTGAGGGAGAGACAGAAGCGTGTTTCTGTGTCTTATGCGTGGGAGTCCACAGCTGCACGCCAAGTCTGCTTCCCCTGCCTGTAGACATGCTGCCATTCATCGCCTCATTACCATGGAAGAAAGGAGAGGAGCAGAGGATGGGTGAAGGTAGGCTGCACAGACTGCAATCAGCTCCCTGTTGCTGTTTTTCACACACATCACATTTTAGTTTCTGCATGCCCCACAGCCCACAGTAATAAAAGTTATCATAAGTAAAATAAAAAGAAAACTGTTTGACGATGGTGATATGAATACTGAACTTGAATTAGAAGGGAGGAAAAGAAAACTATGACTTTATATCAACGTCTTGATAATCTCAGTGCTAAAGTGATGTTATAATCCCATCTTCAAACTGTAGGGTTTTTATAGTCATGGCCATTTGCAATTTTTTGGAGTCTTTGAGATAATCAACAGACCACATAACAATGCTCTTATCAGCCATACTGTTACAGTGTCAAGCAGACAGGCCACTCGGGATCAGCAAAGTGATGCAGATTTGAGAGCATAGACATCCATGACTCAATTATGAGTTCTCAAAACAAGACACACATTTGAGAATGGTTGTTTATGAATTGAGTATATATTGATTAATTACCCTGCTGTATGGGTTTGAAAGCTCCCACCCTTGGCATATGATATAACGAGATGGTTTTTTGTCTAGTAGTTCCTCCCGTGTTTCAATGCTATTTAAAGTTTGGCCATAAATTAAGCAGTAATGCATTATTCATGCCACCACTTCCACTCTCTCCAGAGGCAGGGGGCTGGGGTGTTATGCAAAGTGGAGATCACTCTCTTCCTCTCTTCTTTACTTATCCAACCTTGTCTGCTTGACAGCTGTCCACATTATCTTACTAATGGTATGAATCAATGTTTCCCTCTTACACTCACACTTGTCAAAGCCACAAAGTCGTACAGTTTATTGGGACATATGTAGCATGAAATTGCACTAATTCTCTCTTTATATTACAATACACAAAACATGTTTTTATTATTTGTGAGTGGTTCACGTTTGATTTCAATGCTTTCAGTGGTTTGAGATTTGCTTCCTTCTGTGATATAGATGTTGGTATTGGTCATCTCCAAGAGAAGTAACAGAAGAAAATTCACTGGACACATCTAAGTTTATATGCAAACCAAAGTATGCTGCATAACCAATTTCCATTCAGACTCCTAGCTTTATGTAGCCAAGTCCAACTAACATAGTCCAGCTAAAAGGATAACAGACACAATAAGAAGGAAAAAACATACACACAACATCTTTGAGGTGAAAATTCAAAGGTTGTAAAACGTGGAGTGGTGAATGTAAGACGGAGCACCTCTCTGCAGGGGGCTGGTGTATAGCGGACAGAGCAATGCTGCATACTTGAGTGTACCACTGGTGAAAGGCAAGGGAAAGTGTTGACAGCAATTTAACCGCAGGGTAGGAGCGCACACAGAGCACCCCAGGTACCCTGGCCTATACAGTGTCTGATTGCAGTAAATTGTGGTGCTGTTCTTTGTACACAAAAACACCTGGCCATGTGTCTGAAGGTTGCGTTCATTGAAATGGCTCGTTGACGACAGCGGAGAGGCAGAGGAGTCTGCTGGTACAACTCCATCGAACAACCGAGTTGGTATACCCTCAGATCATTATTTGGCCGCGCCTTGCTGAAATTAGCAAAGATTGACCTAAAACATGTCATTTGGGGGCAGGGCTGCATCCGTGCCTGGTTGCATAATTGTGTCAGTGGTGTGTAGGTATGACAAGAGCAGTAATGCCCCATCACAGTATCACAGAAGCTGGATTTTGAATTGTGGTTTGGTGTAAGCCGGATAGTTTCTCTATACTTTCTTCAGCTTGGTGAATTTAAAATATATAAAATTTATTTCCAAAAATTGTTTCTCTTATTCATTTTTTTTAGTTTTTTATGACAATAAATGTCATTATTGTATCAAATAAACAGCAGTTGCCCTGAATTTAAACTAAAAATAGCAGTTTTCTTGATAAATTCATGCAAATCACACATTATTACTATACAAATAACAGGAAATGTCATTTTGTAGACCACACATGGTCTGACCATGAAATATTTTCTACGACACAAAATCCACTCCTTTATAGACTTTAATACAACAATCACACCCTGCCTTTTTCTTTAGAAAAAAATAAGTCTGAGCATTTTATCTGAAGCTACTAAAAGTTATTACAGGAATCCATTGTATGAAAAAATGATGAAGCATAGCCAGTCTAATGGGCTGTGACGTCTCATCTGAGAATCTCACTCTGTCTAACAGTGCACTTATTTTCCTGAGAGAAAGTATTTTCCTCCTATCTCATCCATCTCGCTTATGCAAATGATGGTCTTAATTTGGTTAGGGGCAGAGTCATGTGGGAGATAGGAGAAAGTACAATCTTGTTTATTCTAATGGGCAATGTTTTCAGCCCGGTTAACCAATTCGGAGGCTCATTTAGTCATGCTACAAGCTGGATTTAAGAGAGGATAGAAGTAGAACATCAATTTGACCACAGTATGTCTTATGCTTGAATATCAAACAGCTGTTGGCTGTAAATGTTTCCAATTTTTTTTGTTTTGTTTTTGATAAGCCTATGAATATAAAACAATATTCAAAATAGTTGCACAATAAACAAAACTGTCCCTTAAACAGCCCATAAAGCCACTGTCTTCGTGTATTTTTTAATCTATATACCACAGATTACTTGCATAATTTGTAATGTTACGTGACCCCACAGTGCTGATAGCCATTGAGATGTGAACAATTCCTCCACAGAAAGTAACAATAATGATCTAAAATGGAAGAGAGAACAAAGAGCTGAGGTATAATAATTACAGCTGCCACTGACCCCTCTGTGATAGCCTCGCACATTCAGAGGGCACAGGAGAGTAATTGTTTCCAGCTGAACCCAAAGCATTTCGCAGTGAATGTCCACTTGCTGTGGTCTACTTCCCCATTTGTTCTCGCCGCTCTGAGCTCTTGTCAAAAACACAAGATTAATTGTTCTTTTTTTCTTTGATTCTGATGCCTCCTCTTCAATTCACTTTTCAGTGAATTTGTGCAAATATGATTATGCAGTCCACTTTCTTATATGGAAAGAATCCCTGCTGTGTTTTACAAAGCAGTGCATGAATGCATACTCCACGGTGAAATGAAAAAGGTTTACAATTCGGGATTGATGTCTGCAATTAACGTGTTCTGAATTATCTTCTATCAAACCAATATGAACAATGATTTATTAAAAAATTTCAGATCCAAGAAGATTTATGGACTAAAATAATATACATACAATATACATGGTTTATGGTTCATTCTCGTGATGATGAGAAAATACTTCTTATCCTGATGCAATATGCTTGTTATCTTAACATAACATTATTTTTTGACATATCATTAGTTTGTGATCAGAAAAAACATTTCCAACTGCCGGATCGTTTAATCTTTTTAAAATAACACAAGAGTATTTTTTGCTGTGAAAAGAAAACACGATAACTTAAACAAATGATTGCTTTCATATTTGGCCCAGGAGAAAATGTGTTTATGTAAAACGTCCATTGCTCTGGGATGTAGCCCAACTTTTCGGTTTACTATCTTAACTTCATATTCTTCAGTGCTTAAAATATGCAGGCTGAAACCCAACTGCACAATGAAAGTATATCAGGCTAAATACAAATGTCAGTGGGCAATTATTGTCCTGCCAATGCCTCTGCATGCACAACCCTTAACCTTTAACACCACCCACCATCTCTCTCTCTCTCTCTCTCTGTGCAGCGGTCTCCTCCGTCAGTGAAGCTGAAGAGTTGAGTCACACCAGCACGCCTGGCTGGGCCCTGTGAAAGGATGCCATGCTAGTGTGAAAGGCAGCCTGAGGGACACAGTGTGTGCAGGTAAGTGGACATCCAGGTTACAAGCTGCCAGCTACAGTGCACCATTACCTGTGCACTTTGATGGGTGTGACATTCACCTCATACACTGTTGTGGTCACCCAGTCATTCACACACACACACACACACACACACACATACACGCACACGCAGGAGAAGAAGTTATTACCGAGTTAGGAAAGTTAACTTTTTTACTTATTATGACTGGG
>JAVQJG010004446.1:0-14432 GCA_036024015.1 Craterocephalus amniculus | reverse complement strand
TTTTAAAGTTGAGCACATGTGGCCTGATGTTATACCCACTTCTCCAACACTAGCACCGCAGTGATCCGCCGTCACTATCCGCCCCCCTTTCAGTAAGAATAAACACACGGATGAAGTGTAAGAGACAGCGCAGGCTGTTGTCTGGTCCAAGTGCTTCTATCTCAGCCACTTTTTCCTCTTAAAGTGTCACAGCTGCGACAGACTGCCGACCTGTCCAGGGTGTACCCCGCCTCTCGCCCGTTGATAGCTGAGATAGGCTCCAGCACACCCGCGACCCAATTGGATTAAGCGGTTCAGATAATGGATGGATGGATGGATGGATGGAAGTGCCACAGCAGCTGGTCTGTCACCCTGACTTGGCCGCTGTGAAGCACCGCTTGTCCGGCTGATCTTTCCACTGCGCTCGCTTCTCTGCGACTAGC
Source organism: Craterocephalus amniculus (assembly GCA_036024015.1). Classification (NCBI taxonomy): domain Eukaryota; kingdom Metazoa; phylum Chordata; class Actinopteri; order Atheriniformes; family Atherinidae; genus Craterocephalus; species Craterocephalus amniculus. The sequence continues at coordinate 14,010 of JAVQJG010004446.1, read as the reverse complement.
GGCCGGTCGGGCACCGGTCGCTGATAAAACTTCCGTAGATGAGGCCTCGATATGGGCTGAACGTCCCAGCACTTAACGCGTGTGCAGCATGCAATGCCAAGAGAGGCCGCTGATGTATGCATTGCCAGTTTAAATACTGAATTGACATTTCTATTGCCATTTTAAATGACCATTTTAAATTAACATTTTAAATATTGAATTGCCATTGCAACAATTAAAATGCCATTTTAAACATTAAATTACCATTTTAAATTACCATTTTAAATACTAGATTGCCATTTTAAAAATTGAAATATCATTTTATATTGCCATTTTAAATATTCACTTGCCATTTAAACAATTAAATTGCAGTTTTGAATATTGAATTTCCATTTTACCAATTACATTGCCATTTTAAATGTTGAATTACCATTTTAAAATGCCATTATAAATTCTGGATTGCCATTTTAAACATTGAATTGCCACTTTAACAATTAGATTGCCATTTTAAACATTGGATTGCCATTTTAGATATTAAATTGCCATTTTACCAATTAAATTGTCCTTGGTAATATTGAATTGCCACTTTAAATTTTCCATTTTAAATTCTGAATTGCCATTTCAAAAATTGGATTGCTATTTTTACAATTAGATTGCCATTTTAACAATTAGATTACCACTTTAAATACTGGATTGTCATTTTAACAATTAGATTGCCATTTTAAATATTGGATTGCCATTTAAATGGCCATTTTAAATACTGAACTGACATTTTAACAATTACATTGCCATTTTAACATTAAAAGTGCACACATACCTCAATGCATTTCGACAAATGAATATCTAATTGAATAAAGGTGCAAATATGCCATTTGATCATTTAATTTTAATTCTAGTTTGTCATTACGATGTTCAAAACTATATTGAATATTACATTGCCACTTTGTATATTAAATTGTCAATTGCAAAATACAATTTCAAATTACAAGACAAAGTTAAACATCGAATTGCCATTTTAACAATTAAAATGCCATTTTAAATATGAAATTGCCACTTTGCCAATTGAATTGCAAATTGCACTTAAAGGTGCACATACGCTTCCATATAATTCTGCTTCCCACGGACACTTAAATGCAGCGTCTACACAACTGTCTCCAAACCCCCTTGTGCATTTATAAACTGATCATATATGCATATCGTGTATAAATATAGTTTGGTCCGTTTGTGCATATCAGGGAATTTATGCACACGTTTCAATCATTTGTGGTGCAGGAGCACACAAAAAAGAAAATCATTACATTTGTAACACTGAAGGCAAAAATAAAAACAAATAAAACATGCAGATAAAACATTTATCCATATCAATGTTTGTGCACTTCCATAATTTGTGTATGTGTGCAGTTAACACACGTTTGCAAGAACCCAACATTACACACAAAATGTTTTACACAGTTTACAAAAAATGCATTACACATGCACAATGGTGCTGATTTGTCTTTGTAGAAAGCAAAAAGATATTTGAGTTGTAGAAAAGTGAGTAACCTGCGTTAGGTGTGTGTCTCACCTCGGTAGTGCTCCATGCGAGTGTGGTGCGTGACTCCCTGCGACCTGAAGCTGAGGCTCAGGATGTAGCGAGGGTCTGAACTGTCTCGGACCAGGAAGGATCCATCCGGTTTCCCCTTCAGCTTCATCTCTGCATCCTCCCAGTTCATAGGACCCCAGTACCAGCCACACTGCAGACAGAGACCCCAACAAAACATCCGCATTGTAGAGAGATTCTGCTATAACTGGTTTTCTAACCTGCTGCAGAGAGACGGCGTCCTTTAGCTGCCACACAGGCATGAACAAAAGCGACGTAATTTGTGGAAAACTGGATATATGAAAGGGATAATGTGCAACTTTTGGCCACTAGGGGGAGATGATAGCGAAACATGTGGACATCAGGAATTTTTCTAAGGATTTTCCACCATTGAAAGATTGGGTCCTACTATTGGAGTGATGTGATAATGCTTGTAGTTATATATGATCCATTTATCGCCTTATGGAAACATTAGTCAGCATTAGCCTGTAGCTAACAGTGTATGAAACCATTGATATACTTAATAACGGCTAGAAGCTTCATGCCGGAGTTTCGGACGGCATCACTGGTGGCCATCTTACCACAGGCAAGCTCGAATTTGAGCAAAGGGGATTTTTTTTCTTATCTGTAGTTAAATAACATTATTATCAGCATTGATGCCAAATGTGACGTTTGGGAGACCAAACTGTTCAGAAAAAATACTTTGTGGGAAGAATTGATCTTTTAAAACGTCCAGAACACATCACCACAGTGGCATCTAGGGTCAATAAAATGTAACTCCAAACTCAATAAACAGGAACTTTTTTGATCATTTTATCTGCAGTAACTTAATATGTTCAATTCAGTTTTGCTGAAGACATATTCAAATTCTTCGATTTAACATAAACGCTTGTCCCTGTCAGTTAATTTTTTTACGAAACTTCACGGTTATAATTATTCGTAAGTGTGTAGGGTCCGCACCACATCTCTGATGTTTATAAAAAATCAAGCAGTTTGAAAGTCGGTATAAAACTGAGCAAGTTATAGTTATTTAAAAAGGACATTTCCCATTAAATCAGTATCTATGATGACAACCATCAAACTAAAGCAGCCAGTTACTAATTGTTCTTTGATATTTACATGTATGACAGGAAATGATTTATTACATGAAAACCTGCATTACTGGTGCAGAAAGGTTTAGAGTCACGTTAGCTTTGGTCTGTAAACAATTAGCTTCAACTAGCAGCATTTAGACTCAGACGTATCCTGCAACATTCTGCAGCTCATCAGGACTTACTGCTGTTGTTGTGAATAAACGTTGCTGGAAGACACGTAAAAATGAAAATCGATGAAGGTCACGTGATCCAATGAGTGACGGATCCGCTACCACGAAGTGACAATGTCTGGTTTCTGAAGAGGGCAGTCGCTTCAGAGCGCTAACACTAGTTAAACGCTGCATATTGACCCCAGAAATCATCCATCATTCCTCACATTAGGCTGATATTTGGGAGCAAAGTTACGCTGTGTTCCTTTAACTGATTACACCAGGATGCACCGGGGTTTAACAGAATACAGGATCCATGTTCGTGGTGTCTGGAGCAGAATCATTTTTCTAGTTTTATCCAACAAGTGAGTCTAAAAGAGGCAGACTGGAATGTAAACAGGATAAATAATGAATGAGTTGCCATCAGCTGAAGAGGGCGGGAGCACTGCAAGCTGCAGCTCCAGAATGAATCAGGAGACGCTGTAAACTCAGGGAATCAGTCAGAACTCACCAGTTTCATTGTTTGGACAGCTTTATCTGGTACCTTCAGTCTACAGACTAAGGTGAGAACAGGCTCTGATCAGGTGCAAAACAGAGCTGTGAATTAACAAGGTATTTACAAGTGTTTCTGTTTTTCATATAATGTTCTTTCATTTTTCCTTTTATTTTGGTTTTGATCTGAAATTCTGCTTCTTAATTTCTGGTGTTCATCTTTGCACACCACTGAAATGCTTTTAATGTTTTATGTACAGCACCTTGAGTTGTCTAGTACATGAAACGTGATGTACAGTTAAACTTACAATAATAGTTGCTACAGGAAATGGAATTTTAAGTGAAAGATGGACTGACACGATTTAAAAGTATGCAATGAGCCAGGAAGAGGGAGAACACAGTGATTTTGGCAGATCATAGGCTTTTATTAGGGATCGATGGATTCCTGATAGCTCCATCTTGCATCGACATTTAACCTTTCTGCAACTTGCCTGTCAGCAAATGAGACAGCTTCCCTCCATCATAGAAATAATCAGATTCAAAAAGCCTAAATCTCTCTAAATGTATTCGCTGGAATTAGAAAAAGCTGCCAAACAGAAACGGGAAAAGTACTGATGCAAACACGAAGCGGGCCCCTGTTGGGAAACGATGGAAATCTGGGATCTTAAGCTGCTCCTTTTACTCAATTCATCTTCTTATTTTCCCTTCAGGACACCCTTGTTTCCCAAAGAAATTTTATTCTGATTGGCAGATTGTAAAGTTTATTAACATGAAGGCCAAAGTAAGCATCTCTTTTTATGCTTATATAATTATATACACTATCACTTATCGTCAATTGTAACCCATAATAGTTGATATGTATGTTTACTTTCATTATGGGTGCCTGTGCTGTAAACACAAAGGCACTGATAATACTATGCCCTCGTGTTTATTCTGTGATATTAAACTTTTCCTGTTTCTGTCACTAATTTCTGAATCTACCTCCGCCCACAGCTTAGACTCAACCCCCACATAGGTTTTATCAAAATGTGCATATTGATCAGGAACATTGTCTTTTGACTTTTACTGTACGAAAGTTTTACACCATTGATGTTATTTGCAAAAAAAAACAAACTGTGAAACTTTTTTCCCATAAAAATGAATGGGGTTTGGCTGAGTTGAGTCAAAAGGCCCATTTTGGAGCCTTATAACTTTGACATGCTTTCACATAGACACGTTCTTCAAAGCTTAAACAGGAGACAACAGATAAAACCTTTACCGTCTGAAAGGACATTTTGAGATGTTTTACAATTTAGACACAATTGTAGAATAAGTTTTAGGAAGAATCTGAAATTGCTCAAAATATTCTACACTCTCCCATGTGACATCACACACTAAATCTGACCCAAAAAATTATTCCGAACATTTCTCAAATGTTCGTCATGCAAAGAGTTGTCTTCTGCATATCCACAAATTATATATCATAACGTAGGGATTTTGTTTGGCTTTCATCCAGTGAAGTCATCATTGTAATAGCGCTTATGTTTTTTTCTTAAATAACCCCAGAGCAGATGGTACACCCACTCCTTGCTCAACTGGATCAACAATATTTTTTCTCCTAAATTCTCCTGTAAATTTCAGAAACAAGGAGTGTTTTAAACCATCATAAAAATAACAAAGGTCGTAAAATAAAAGATACAAAACTTTCCGGGTTTGGCAGCTCATGGTGCAAGAATTTATCTTGATTCGTTGTTTGTTTATATTTCATTTAAAAAGAAATATGAAAACTGGGTTCATTAATTAACGACAGGTGATAACTTTAATGTTCCCAGACACCCATTTCTGCAGGAAATTTTAGTTTGTCATATTTATTGATTGCCCCCTGGATACACTACTGGCTATCTCTACCTCAAGTGTTTGATATCTCATTCTGTTTCAGGGTTTTGACCATTTTACTATTGTTACTATAACATATACCATACCATATCATGTCATCTCAAACACTTGTTAAAAGGAAATTATTCTCAATATTATTGCACCCAAAAAAAAATTCAATTGCTTTTTTCTGTAGTGAGAACATTAAAGAGCTTAATTAAATTACTTTTGAGACACTTGGTTTAACCTTTTCATGCATAGTGTCCACTACAGTGGACACCTATTTGCCAGATGTTTTCCACAATATCCATGGGTGGGGAAGGAAACTGTGTCAAAATAACAAATTTTCCAGTGAGTCATGCAATACACTGTCATTTACTGTGGAATATAAATTTGTATGTACATTCATACAATAACCAAATTGTATTATTTTGATAAACAGGAAGAGAAATTGATACAGCCATATTTTTTAGGGGATATTTACATTATAGATATATAAAAAGCATTTTTAATTAATGATTATGAATAAGGTTTAGGGTTAAAAAAGCATCACTGTATATGGAAGTAAATTACTTTATGCAAAAATACGTGGCACTTTTTCTTATTAATTTATGTATGAAAGAGTTAAGCTTGAATTTAAGCTTCTTGATGGTTTTGTTGGAATGAATTAGAGCTGATTCAGTGATACTGTGATGAATATGAGTTCAGGCTATAAATACTGACTGGCTCATGCTTCACACTCATTCAGATGTGAATGAACATTTAATTAAAAATGTGAGTCCAAACATAACAGGTTCCTGTAAAAACGGACTTACCTTCTCCAGCTCTCTCAGACTGGCAGTGAAGTTGCTGGCTTCAGACCGCCGCAGGGCACACAGCACAGGAGGCGGGGCCTGTCTGGTCGGGGGCGGAGCATCTGCTGGCAACGGGTTTGAATGAGGAAGTGCCCGGAGGAAAGCGTCTGAAGAAAAGAATTTAAAAGTGTTAAACGAAGCGTTTCAACCTGAGGTCAGAGGCCCCGGCCACCCCAGACTGGTCTTACCGTTTAGGCTGAGACTGTGCTGGATGGTGGCGTGGGAGGGAGGAGGAGGAGGAGGGAGAGGCAGGGGGAGGGACTGCAGGGAGGCGCCCATAACGCTCACAAGGAAAGGGCCCGGCTGGGGCCCGGCTATGTCATCTGGAAGAGGACAGGAATGAGGGATGGAAAAAAAGAGGAAGGCAGAAGAGAAGAGGTGGCAGGATGGAGGGATGAGAAGGCAGAAAGCAATTAAAATGTCAAGAAAGGGAGGATGAAGGGTGAAAAAGAAAGGAAGAGGAAAATTTCTGTCAAGGAAAATAACCTGTTTGCACCATCTATTTATCCTTTCTCCTCCTTTCATCATCCATTCCTCTATTCATCCATCCATCCATCTATCTATCTATCTATCTATCTATCTATCTATCAATCTATCTATCTATCTATCTATCAATCAATCTATCTATCTATCTATCATACTTGCATATAAGATATAGCAGCTTCATTAGATATTCAACATGTATTTCCGTGCAATAACATAATTTGTGTAAAAAAAAGCATTCAGTAAGTTGTGAAACAACAGCACCCTTACACATTTAATAGCCTGCTTCATGTTAGTTATTCCCACAGATTTGACAGGTTTTACATCTTGTTGGTTTTATGTGAGATGATGTAACTGCACTCACTTGGTGTCATTCCCATTGTGCATTGTGCATTGTGCAAGAAGACCACGCTGTTACCTAAACCTGTTTCGCTGCCAAGGCAATAAGCCGTGATAAACAGTAAAATACATCAGGATCGACTGACTTTAACTTGGATTTCATCCAACAACCACTTTCTCCAACGTTTCTCAGTTTTTTCTCAGTATAACTTTCAGTGTAAATACACTTACATGTATGTTCATGCTGTTACGTTCAGTTAGTCTTCGCATCTCAAACTCTGCTCTCATTTTGTTGTGCAATCGCCTGCAGGGTTATGAGCTTGAGGGGTTTTTTATAGATGTTTGTGAAGAATGCACAGAGTTGATTTGGGCGCTCAACACTGAAATGACTCCATTTTATTTCTTGGCTTTACTTTGACATATTCATGGAGCCAAAATGAAAACAAGCTCTTGCCTGTTTGCTTGTTTCCATGTTCTAGTCATTTACAATGCCTCCGAGGAGTCCCAACCGTCTCACATCAAAATTGTGGAAAGGATGCTTTGGTTTAAAAAGTGAGGGATTTAACCTTTTTCAACCAGTTCTGGATTCATTTTTTTCTAACTTTAACAATTACAGCAACAATGCATGCATTGTATCTCAGACCAAATGTGTCCAGCCGTCAAATGACTGTGGCAGACTCCTCATACAGGACTCAGCAAAATGCAAACCAGATGCTTTTTATCATGGACGTTTTTCATTTGGAGCTTGCAAACTCATCTCACGCACGTGCTAAACAGCAACAGATCACATTCACAGCTGTATATCAGTGATGATGCTATTTTCTCCCAAACTCAGCAATCTGAGTTTTCGTGGACACATTGCCCTGCATAAAACCCCCATCTCACATAAACAAATACTATCAGAAACATGCTAACAAGCGATAGACTCAGACATTAGGGGTTATGTTTTCTGGCAAAAGCTGTTCAAACTGCAGAACATCAAATATTAAACACAGAGCTCATTTTCAAAATGATGAATGAATTTTAAAACTGAGCAGCTGCAACAACAAAGAGCTTTAAGAGGACGTTTTATAATAGGCTAATTGGCTGTTGTCAGAAAAGATTTAATATGTCACTGAACTATTTTTCCTGAGGCAGTAAGAACAGCTAAGTCTCTCACACTGCTCTGGATAATGAAACTGGGATGTTTATGGTGTTCATGAAGCTACCCAAAACCTATTTGAAAGATACTTTCTTCTGTGATTTAAAGCAAAACATGTGTGCAGCTGCTTCTCTTTAGACTGACTTTTGCACATACTCTAAAAGAGAGTTTGGGCTTCTGTTGATCTACAGTAAAGCTCTTTCTCATATGAATTTTACTGAATTCTTTGGGTTCAAGTTAACAACTCTCTTCTGTTGATTCGTTTAGCTTAATATAAAGAAAACTGTAGAACTAATTTTAATGAATTGCTTCCATTTGTAGCAAATAACTAAAAAGTTATTTTTCAAGTTAAGTTCTTAATTTAGTTCAACTCAACAGTCAGACTAACTCAAATCATTTAGTATGAAGTGTACAAAAGTCACAGACTCTGAAAATATCAGCAGGATTCTGTTTGTGTTATTCTGACAGCAGAAGTAAAGCTGTTGATAATTATATGTGTCCCAGTACATTATGACAATTCATGTTATTTGAACAGATAAGATGAAAATAAGAAATAATTCAATAAATCAAATATTTCATATTTCAAGGTGACTTTCAATTAAACTGAGTCAGAGTAATTCAGATTAATGTGAGGTAACCAGCTAACAGAGGTAAGCTGACTAAAGCTAAGGCACGCTGTTAGACGGTTAAAAAAACCACAGCTGTGCTACCCTCTGCCTCCTTTCCACCAGATATCTGGCACCTGTCAATCAAAAAAGACATACATCTTGTTATGAAGAATTTCCAGATTAAATAACATCTAAACAGATGAGCTGTAAATAAATTCCCTCCCCACACAGGTGTTATGAAGGTAAACCTGTCCTCTTAAACCTAAAAGGTTTTTTGTTCCAGCCTGGAAACATGTTTATTTTTCTGATGTTGTTAGCCTTTTTAGCATGGTTGTCTATGGGGATTGACATCTATGTGGCTCCCTTTTACTGCAATTTTTGTAATTGTCCTGCAAGCTTCACATTTCTCCAGCGGAAGTTGCTGCTTATTCAGAACGTACATCCTCGTGTAGTTTTACATTTACGTGGCCTATTGTACCTTCTTTAGTTCATGAAGAAAATTTCCTCCTGCTCAGGCATCATTAAGATGCGGTGCATTCACGGAGCGAGTGGTGCTCTGATTCAGATTTACTCTTAACTAAGAACAATTGCAAAAACACAAAGATTTTGGTGAATGCCCCAGTTTTAACAAAAAATTGAAAATTAGGATTTAAGAAAAAATCTGTTTGTGGGAACGGTTGGTGAATGAGGCACTTTGAGTCTGTGCTAAAGATACTAGCTGCAAGGATGGAGCCATTTATTTGAGTGAGAAGAGCTAAATCTTTCTCCAGACCAAAGTTTTTACTCAGTTATACTCGGATTGTACACATGAGATGTAAGAGTTAGTCCTACTAGAATCTCAGCTCCTGATCTGCAGCACCACCGGTGTGAAATGCTGCTATGATGACAAATAGACTGTAGTGTAGTTGGTGCCCTGAGAAAACACCTTTGATGTCAAAAAGACCATGATTTATAGCTCAATGTGTCAAGATGAAATCCAGCCTCACCTCAGCTGCAAAGCATTGGTGGAAATATTGCGGCCTACTGTATGCTTTAGAGTTTTTTGTAGAGCTAGGTAGCTGACTTATTCAGCAACATATCTGAGGACATCTGTGTGAAAGCTGAGGCTGAACTATTTAGATTTTTTTTCTAAAATGCAACAAAAACATAATACATGTATCATGTTTATTCATTCTAACCAGTTCCTCCTGACAACACTGGGTTTTCTGGCAATGAAGGACGTGGCTGACATGTCGGGGATATCATTATTGACCTTCAGCCGTAGACGTGACAAGCAGTACCCAACACCCAATTGTGACACCCTGTCACAAATGAACGTGCTGATTTCAGGATTTTCTCTTTAAGTGTTGCTTGTATAATCTGTCTTATTCTGCTTCTATCCCAACTGTTTTGGGGTATGTCTATGCTGTCAAATTCTATTTCAAAATGTATTCTTATTTAGTGAATTTAGTCAAAAAGAATATAACAGATAATACAGTGTATGGGGGGTGTAGGCTCATATCAACTAAACATGCATGACTGCATGCTGTGCAAATCAATTCCGCCTGTTGTGTTTCCAAGATTTGCAGGTAATCTTGATTGCACAATTAATAACAGCCGCAAACAGACTTATTTAAATGAGGATGTACCGAACCTTAGTATATTGAAATAGTAGTGGAAGAGGCAAATATTCATATAACAAAGACAGCTGAATGTGACCTGAAGGACTGCCAAAGGGAGAATATTGGCCAAATGTTAAATTCAGTTGAAAAAACATGAGGAACACCGGACAAGGTTTGATGATTGACAAGCTTTGAGTTAAGATGAAGATCACAAAATAAAATGGTAATAATAAAACCTCGACAAATAAGACCAATACTGAGCAGCAGCAGCAGTGCACTTTCTGCGAGGAGCAGATAACTGGCATATCATGGTATGACACGTTGGAGCCGGTTGCAGAACGAGGTATGTGCACTGATTGAAACTCATGATCTCAATGACAGCACAAACTTGTTCTTGACATAACAAATATGAACGCGCCTCCTTTTGGCATTTGTCCAAACAGTTGAGATTTCAACATTCAGTCAGATTATCCGTTTAATGTAAAGGCTTTGTTCCAGAAGCGAAGTCATCGCCTCCAACCGGTCATGGGAAAATATTCTGAATCAGACTGATGCTCATCTACAGTCCTGCAGCATCAGGCTGCTTGCGCTTGTCCAATCTACAGCTTTTTTCTAAAGCGCTGAAAATAAGTCTAAAAACAGCCAGTTCCATGTTTAATAAACCACATTGTGCAGGCAAAGCTGATTTACTTACAGCCACTTCTCTCAGTATTTTACGCATTCTGGCAGAAACGTCCAGTTTGCAGATTCATTCAAGGCAAACATGTAAAATGGATTGTGTTGCTATTTTGCCCATTTAACATTCCTCAGTGCCTAGGTTGGCAATTCAGCTGCAGTCTATTTTTGCGCCTGTTATCAAGTTTGAGAGCGTTTTCTGAGGCCTTTTCGTACATCAGAGCCATAACATTTTATTGAAAACTGACTGCACCTAGTAGTTAGTTTAGGAAAATGAAGAGCAAATTATTAGATACATTTCTTTATACAGTGAAGTTGAACAATTCAAGTTTTTTTTTAACTAAAGAAAGACTTCACAAATACTCTGGGAATGGAGTGATACTAAAGGAGACAAAACTACCATCTGAAGTCAAGGATTGCATGATTTTTCCTGCAGTAGGTCAAATTATATGTTACAACTTTGAATAAAAGATCAAGAAATGCAGTTTTTTGTTTGTTATATTCGAGCATGCCACAGCAGGCACAAAGAGGAGCAAATCTCTGCTTATTCAAACACATAATCTTCCCATGTCTGTATGCCAAAGACCTGATACTGAGTTATTTGGTTGGGAAAAGCAAATATCACGAAAACATTTGATTGAGACCTCTGACCAGAGATTTACCTGCTGCTGCTTGACGTTTCTTCCTGTTGCTGGATCGAGCGCCGCTTTAATCAGCTTATGTGGATGTGCTTGAATGTTGACGGTAAACCAGGAAGCCGCAACCAGGAAGCTGCAACAGTGAGAAACTTTAGCAAACATGTACCTGCAAACAAGGTGTAACTATGATTCCTATCTGGCACTATGAACTGAGAAAACATGTTGGTGCTTTATTTCAGTGAGTGAAACATTCAGCGTCTCAGTAGATAAGATATTGCAAACCTCACCAATAACACGGGAGTGATTTATGACTTTTGTAGAGGAAGACTTTTTCACATAAGGCTGACATGTACTGTAGGTTTTAGCCAAAATCACAGTCATAACTCTTTTTGACCCATTTACTGTGTCACATATTCCATTCCATCCAATTTGCATCTGAATGGTAATGACTGCTCTGAGCAGGGTAAAAAATGTATTTCAGATAGAAATAACCGTGGCTTGTGATAAAAAACAGGAACAGTATGTTTGAACAGTATGTCTGTTTTTTTCCTGGGTGTGTATCCTTTATCCATGTGTCAATCTAAGACATTATCACCTTTTTTTATCTCTTGTATAAGTAAAGAAGTGAGAGCCAAGATGACTCACTGCACAATCAGGTGTTTTTGTACAGAGCTTCTCTGTCTTTGCCTTCTTTTGCAAGCTGCTTTCGTTGGTATCCTGCAATGCCCTGCAGGTATCGACCGCACCCTTTACGGGACGGAGTATATCATGCAAACAATCTGACAAGCCCGGAAATTTTCTGCTGAAGTGATATGCAAAAACTAGACAAAGATGGCTCCAATCTTTCTTCCATTGATGAAATACAGAGTAGCTTAATTGAATGAAGAGCCCATGTGCTCACAGATAAAGCCTTAATTGTTCCTCCTGTGGAAATAATAGAAATAATTGAAGTCAGCTGAAGGAAAACTTTCATTTCGTCACGGTGCCTTCTCTCTTTTATTCAAACTTCTACAGCAGTAAAATTACAAAAGCATACGAGTTGTTTTCTGATTTACAATCAGAATTTAAGTTTGAATCCTCAAGAATTTCTATTTGAAGTGGGAGTTTCTGCAGGTATGAGAGGCATGAGAGGCTAAGCTCAAGGATGAAATGTTGTTTTCTTTGTTGTTTTGTTTTTTCATGAGAGACTGTGTCGAAATCTCTTACTGGCTGTCCAAACCTGATATTGCTCTTATTCACAAAGCTGCTGAGAGCACATGGATGAGAATTAAAGGAAATTAGAATCAACATCATCAAAGTGTTAAAGCAAAAAGCAAAGTATTGAAAGAAAGTCATGCATGCAACAGCATGTTAACCACTGTCCCAAGCCTAGGATTAGGTACATTTTTGATTTTCTTTCTCCAGAGCACAAAGAAATGCATTTTTATTTTCTAGCTAAGTGTTTTTCTGCTTACATTACGGTGTTTTCCCTCCAAAGTTTTGTAAATGACATCACTTAATGCACTTTTATTTTATGATGCAAGCAGATAAATACTTATCTTTCTGAGAAAACTAAACTAATCATGCTTCTAAATGTCTCTTCCGCAGCAACAATCTGTTTCCACTTAAGCAAAATATGGTTAGATAATCTGATGTTATGCAAGGACTGTGTTCAGCAAGAGACTGAAGTGACACCTGGTGGGAGCAAGTTAAATCACACTTTTAAAAAAATTTGTTTCTTTCTTTATTAATTTTTTTTCCCAAACACAATCATATGAAACGAAAAATGCATCAATCACATGAAACGAAAAATGCATCGTCTGCTGGTTTTACATATCGGGACATAACAAAAAGTGATTGTGTCCTTAAATTTGGATCCGTGCAATCTCAGATGGACAACAGGGGACAAATTACAGAAATATTAATTATCTCACAGAATAAAAAAAGGTCATAAGGTAATTTCTAAACAATTTGGAGTCCATCTTTCAAAAGAAAGATTCACATGTGGAAAACATTCAAGACAGCTGCCGGTGTTCCCAGGAGTGGAGCTCCCAGTAAGCTCAGCCCATGGAAAAACCCATGAATGACATCTCAAACTCTCCAGGGGCCTATACTACGAAGCCGGATTTTCTCTTATCGAGGTAACTTTAGGTTCAACCCGGGGTTTTCCGTCCTACGATGCTGGTTCACTTCTGATCGGGGTATATCACCCCTAACTTATGCTGGACGCCTAACCTGGTCCGGACCAGGTTAAGTTCTGGATAAGAGATCAACGAGAGGAAGCGCCATCCTCTTGTCCAAAGATCTCTTAGAAACTGTCCTGCCCATCCTGTTCACCTTGGGAAAAAAAAAAAGAAGAGAAAGAAAAAATTCCTGTCCACCTCGGTGCGCTGATCACATGAGGAGCTTTCGGGGGGGGGAAATAGATATTTAGAAATAGATGCAATATTTTAATGAGGAAATAAAACCTCACTGACCACTTTCAAATTAAGTTTTATTTTCTGTTCTTGACTTGTTCCCAAGTCCGTTAAACTCCACCAGCGTT